>JAVKPL010014664.1:0-91583 GCA_032173675.1 Gastrolobium villosum
CTACACACTGCAACTCTGATGATGGAAGAATTGAAGTTGTTTGAGGCCTTTCGAGACTTGAACTTATCGGTAGACGAGAGAGGAAGTAGCATAAGATTGGGAAATATAAAGGTGGAGAATGAATTGATCAGTAGAATTAAGGAGGCTCAGAAGGACGAAGAGTTAGTCCGCGAGTTGGTTGGTAACCAAGAGGTAGTAAAGGATGAGAATGATGTCTGGAGGTTTCAAGGACGGCTGGTTGTGCCGAATGAAGAGTTGAGGCAAGAAGTTTTGCAGGAAGCTCACAAGGGTAAGTATGCAGTTCATCCTGGAGCCACAAAGATGTACCATGATTTGAAGACCTCGTTCTGGTGGCCAGGTATGAAGCGTGATATTGCGGAGTATGTATCTCGGTGCTTAACTTGTCAGAAGGTGAAGTACGAACATCAGAAACCGTCGGGACTTCTTCAACCTTTGGAGATTCCCGAATGGAAGTGGGACAGCATTTCGATGGATTTTGTAGTTGGACTTCCTCGGACGCGAGAAGGATATGATTCTATCTGGGTGATTGTCGATCGTTTAACGAAGTCAGCTCATTTCTTGCGTGTTAGAACCACATATGATACAGAGAGGCTTGCTAGAATTTATCTGCAGGAGATTGTAAAGCTGCACGGAGTTCCTACGAGTATTGTCAGTGATCGTGATCCCAAGTTTACATCTAAGTTTTGGGAATCCTTTCAAAGAGCATTAGGGACCCAATTGAGGTTGAGTACTGCTTATCATCCGCAGACCGATGGACAGACGGAACGCACCATTCAAGCCTTAGAGGACATGTTGCGAGCATGTGTTTTGGAGTTAGGAGGCAGCTGGGATAGTTATCTTTCTTTGATTGAGTTCGCTTACAACAACAGTTACCACTCCAGCATTCAGATGGCACCGTATGAAGCTTTGTATGGGAGAAAATGCAGATCCCCTTTATGTTGGACGGAAGTGGGTGAGCGAAGTATGTTAGGACCCGATCTAATTCAAGAAACATCCGAACAAGTAAAGAAGATTCGGGAGAATATGCAGAGGGCTCAGGCCAGGCAGAAGAGTTATTACGACAAGCGTCATAAGCCTCTATCTTTCGAAGTCGGAGACCATGTGTTCTTAAGAATCACTCCTACATCGGGACTCGGAAGGATAATGGGAGTTAAGAAGTTAAGTCCACGGTACTTAGGACCGTATCTGATTATGGACCGGATTGGAGAGTCTGCATACCGGTTGGCCTTACCACCCAATTTGTCAGGAATTCACAATGTGTTTCATGTGTCACAGCTACGGAGGTATCTCTCTGATCCATCTCACGTGTTACAGCCAGAAGAAGTGGAACTCAAGGAAAATCTGACTTATCAAGTACAACCATTCCAAATTCTTGAAAGATCCGTCAAGCGACTCCGTTCTAAGGAGATTCCTTTGGTGAAGGTATTGTGGAACAACAAATCGGCGGCTGAAGCCACTTGGGAACGCGAGGACGACGTTCAGAAACGCTATCCAGAACTGTTAGCTCTTAAGTAAGTTTAATTTTGCGGGCAAAATTCCTATTTGGTAGGGAGAGTGTAACACCCCGCATAATTAGTAGAATACCTTAGTACTATATGCCCTATGTACATGTGTAGAATTCGGATGTAAGGTTTATGTGTTATGTGTTATGGCTTGTGAATTATTTGATTTTTATTTCTTGGATAAGACTAAGGTAATTAATTAAATTAAATCATAGGAGGGTGTATATGTAGGCATTTGAACTTATTAAAAGCATGTGAGTAATGTGAGTATGTGTTATAGGACCTTAGTGTTCATTGGACTTTGGTAGAGGGCTAGTGTGTGTGTGTGGACTTGTTGCTAGTGGACTTGTGTGTTTGGACCCTTTGTGTGTGTGGCCTATGGCCCAAGGATGGCTCTTGGATCAAGCTAATTCAGCCCAAGGTTGTGTCCAACCTTACCCTCCCTAAGCCTTGTCCAACCAAGGTGTCTTGTGCATCAAGTAACTCTCACATGGCAAAGGTATTTCCCACTCAATTATGCGCACATAGGAGAGTAATTAGGACCTTGTAAATCTGCCATTTTTTCCCTTGATTAAACCGCCACCTCACCTTGATTATGCATAACTTGATTTTAATTTATTGCATGGTAGTCACATGTGCATTTTAGCATGATCTTAGGCTGCATAAATCTCCATTTTTGGGCGCACATGGGAGGGGCTGAATGCAGATTTTTTTTTATGACACAAGACTGCATAACTTGTTGACTTGGATAACCACTTTCACTCCCCATCATGAGACTGCATTGTGCAGATTTTTGGTAAGCTTTTGCAGCCCTTCATGAGTCAAATCTCTTCCTCCTTCCACATGCATCATGAGACTGCATTCCCATCATTTTTGTGCAGAGGGCAGCTCCATAAATCTGAATCCTTGGCTGCCACAAAGCCCTCTAGCTTGTGGACTTAGTGAACCTCCCTCACCCCTCTCTTTGTGCGCATGGTTTGACTATTTATGCAGAAATTTTCTGCACAAGGACAGCTCCTATATGAGTGTTTGGACTGTCATAAATCTGCACCCATGATGAACCTCTTTTCCTCTCTTAGTTTGCGCACCAAGGACTGCACAAGTGCAGATTTTTGGGCTGCCACATGGTTAGTTTCCTTGTTGACTTAGCTAAGCTCCCTCATGTGCTCATGACACTCCCTTTCCACACCTCTTTGTGCGCAAACCATGGCTGTTGGGCAGAGAAAAATTCTGACTTTGGACAGCCCTTAAATCTGAACAAATCCCCTCACCCTTTTGCATGTAAGTAGAGTAATTTAGAAGCCAAAACCTTGCTTGTTTCAGCCTGTTATGCAGCCCCATCATCTCATAAAAATCTGAATTTTTCATGATAGCTAATCATGGCAATTCTCCCTCACTTTCACTATAAATGTGCGCATGAGGGAGGGCTGCCATCACCTTACTTTCAGCAAATTTCTTCCCTCACCTCCTCCCTCTCAAAACCGTGTAGCATAGGAACTTTGGAGAAAGAAAGACTTTGCCTTAGACCTCTCACATTCCCTCACTCTCCAGCCTTGTCTTCCACCTTGAAACTGTCCAAGCTTGCTCATCATCACCTTGCTTGCGCATAGGACCTCCTAGGAAGAGAGGACTTGTTGTGAAATAGAGCTAGAAGGGTGTGGTGAAGTGTGTGCTACAAGAGGTAGGCCTTGAACCTTGAATTCTTTCTTAGTGTAGCCATGTATGAATGCTTAAAATGTCTCCTTGAGTATGTGTGGTTTTGGACTCAAGCGTAAGCATGATAAAAGTAGAATGATGGAGCTATTTCATAATGATATGTATGCATAGAAACCTCTTGGTTATGTTCGAACTCATGCTACTGCTTCCTTGTATGATTAGGCCACTGTTTAAAGAGTAATGTGCCACTGTTTCCTTATGTATGTGCCACTGTTTTATGTGCACAAATGCCACTGTTTATGTGCACCAATGCCACTGTTTTATGTGCACAAATGCCACTGTTTTATGTGCACAAATGCCACTGTTTATGTGCACCAATGCCACTGTTTTATGTGCACAAATGCCACTGTTTTATGTGCACAAATGCCACTGTTTTATGTGCACAAATGCCACTGTTTTATATGCACAAATGCCACTGTTTTATGTGCACAAATGCCACTGTTTTATGTACACAAAAGCCACTGTTTCTGCACATTTTAAGCCACTGTTTCTGCACATTTTAAGCCACTGTCTCTGCACATTTTAAGCCACTGTTTCTGCACATTTTAAGCCACTGTTTCTGCACATATATGTCACTGTTTTAGTGCCCCTTAAGCCACTGTTTTAGCCATGTAATGCCACTGTTTCCATGCTTAAAATGCCACTGTTTTAGCCATGTAATGCCACTGTCTCCATGCTTAAAAATGCCACTGTTTTACTCCTCAAAGGCCACTGTTTGTATGTATAAAATGCCACTGTTTTGGAAGTTCAAAGTGCCACTGTTTCTGTTTTAAAAATGCCACTGTTCTGTTTTAAAAACGCCACTGTTTCTGTTTTGAAAACGTTTAAAACGTCACTGTTTTGGCTGCTGTAAACACTGCTGTATGCTCACTGTTTTGCTGCTGTATGCTCACTGTTTTGCTGCTGTATGTTCACTGTTTTGGCTGCTGTAAACACTGCTGTATGCTCACTGTTTTGCTGCTGTATGCTCACTGTTTTGCTGCTGTATGTTCACTGTTTTGGCTGCTGTAAACACTGCTGTATGCTCACTGTTTTGCTGCTGTATGCTCACTGTATGTTCACTGTTTTGCTGCTGTAAATGCTCACTGTTTTGGCTGCTGTAAGCCACTGCTGTATGCTCTCTGTTCTGCTGTAAATAGCCACTGTAAATGATTAGTTTTAATTGATTTAGGTGCGCTTAAGAAGTGAGAATATTTCGCTGCCGTTGGTAATATTTAAGGGAAGCTAAGGTAAGTGTCAGGCGATGATGCCTAATGTAACTATTGACTACTGGTATAGAATTGTAACATGGTGCTCCATATGCCGTAAAAATATTATGTTCCATTATAATGAAAGGAAACTGCCAAAAATGTGCCGTGAAGGCTATATGATTATAAGGTAAAGACGTTATGTGGCAGCACAACGCATATGAAAGTTATATAAGCATGCATCTTACATCATCTCGCATTTTTACTCTTTGTGTGTGTGAAAGCATAGCATGACATGCATGTATCAAAATCATATAGGCCTTGTTTTAGAATAGTTATGTACAGGACCATGTGTTTGAGCAAGCATCATATAGGCATCCCCAAGGTACCGGGGTATGGGACACTTGGCATCAGTCCGCATAGGCCCTCAGATGGAATCCACATGGAGCTCAGGTGCCAAGGGTATATTTGATTCCACTGGGAAGTGCGCGCACGACGGTGCTAAAAGCGCAAAGGAAAGGCGTTATATACGCAATATATAAATATGATAAAAAGGAAAAGGAACAAGGATATGTTGAAGTGACTGTTTATGATTTTGTGCCTAGTTAATATTGTTATATTATTGGTCTTATTGCCACACTACTGGGATTATTCTCACCCCTTCGGGGCTGCTATTTTCCTAAATGGCAGGAGGACATAAAAGCACTTGAGGACATGATGTTTGCTGTTGACTGCTGATGCGTGGATTACCATTGTTGCTGTTTGTTTAAACTGGATAACTGTAATGATTAATGTTTTGGTACTTTTGGATGACTGTATTCTTCATCATGTGTATGTTAGTTGGAACTTTTCGAACAGCAGCTATTTTGGAAAACCTTTATGAAAAGAATTTAAGTGTTGAAAATTTTTATATGGATTTGTTTACTGCTTTATTAGCTCATGTGACGTTAACGACTCTAATTCCGCTTAGCAAACGACTCTCTTGGATGCATACAAGGGAGGGCGTTACATTTGGGAGAGCATATCTCCCTTCAGAGAGGTCCAATAGGGATGTGTCATACACCATTTTGAAGATTGAGATGTCAACTATATTGTAACAAAATTTGGTAGCCATTGGAGTTGTGCGACGACTTGTACAGGCACTTGATTCCGGACTATTCAGAACGCCCTGTTGCAGGGGCTGTCGGGTGACTTGTCTTGGGAAATTTATTTATCCCTTAATTCTGGTCAAATTAGGCCCACGATATGTCAAATTGAAGCTTAAAGAGTCTAGTTTAATGTATAAAAAATTGAGAGCAACTGGTGGAGTAGTTTGTTCAGAATCGCAGAAATGGTAGAGGCTGTTTGGAGCCCTATTTGAGGTTAGCTAACAGCTTTGCTTGTCCAACTTCAAACGGTGATAATCGGAGGAAACGAGAACTTTATGGAGTGTGTCATAGCATGTTTGAAACATAATTAAGTCTAGAATAACATACTAAAATATGAGAGAACTAATAACCACTAAATCTCTCGCAATATCCAGATTACTGAACCATGTTCAGCTATGTAAAAACTGGAAAAATGAGAATTATGCTAAGTGGGTTTATGGGAACCCCTTAGTAACTTGAGAGACACATTATATGATAGTTAGGCAATTATTTTAATTATTCCACATTTAGTTTTTAGTTATGATCATAACTTTTACTCATTACGTTTTATTATTATTTTAAATGCTTATGTAATGAAAATGAAAAAGTTCACTCGCATTTTTTAAATGAACTGTTGTGATTGTAACTGCGCTTAATATCATAATCAATGTTAATAATACCGGTGTACAACAGGCTGTTACACTTTTGGATTGATAAATTCTCTGGCAATATTTATGGATTACATGAATAGGAGTTTTATACCTTATTTGGATCAATTAGTATTGGTGTTTATTGATGATATTTTAATATACTCTATAAATAAAGAGAAACATAAAGAGCATCTGAGGATAGTTTTACAAATTCTAAAAGATAAGCAATTGTATGCTAAACTTTCAAAATGTGAATTCTGGATGTAAGAAGTTAAATTCTTAGGGTATGTTATATCAAAAGAAGGAGTGTCAGTTGATCCTAGTAAAATTGAGGGTGTAATACACTGGGTGAGACTTAAGACTATCATTGAAATCATGAGTTTTCTAAGATCGACAATATATTATATGAAATTTATTAAGGGATTTTCACAGCTAGTATTAATTTTAACTAGGTTAACTAGGAAGAAAATTCCTTTTGTTTGAACACAAGAATGTGAAGATTATTTTCAAGATTTAAAGGAAAAATTGACATTTGCACCAATTTTAATAATCCCTGACCCATTAGAAAATTTTGAGGTTTACAATGATGAATCTAGTAAAGGACTAAGATATGTTTTAATCCAAGAAAGAAAATTTGTAGCTTATGGATCAAGACAATTGAGACCTTATGACCAATTTTTAGTTTTTGCACTAAAAATTTGGAGGCATTACTTGTATGGAGTCAAATTTGAAGTTTTTTGTGATCATAAGAGTCTTAAATATTTGTTTGATAAAAAAAGTTGAACATGAGGCAAAGGAGGTAGATGAAATTTTTAAAAGATTATGATTTTGAACTTGAATATCATCCAAGAGAAGTAAATGTGTTAGCTGATGATTTAAGCAGAAAATATGTACACATCAAATTTAATGGTCAAAGAAATGAAGTTGTTAGAAAGATTTAGAGACATAAGATTATCTGTAAATGCGTTGCGTCGGAGTTTGGGTATTAATGAAATAAGAGTTGATAATGAGCTAATAGACAAAATTAGAAAATCTCTGCTAAAGGATTCTAAGTTAGAAAAAAATTGAAACAGAAAGAATTTACTAAAGAATAAGATGGTTTGGTGAAGTTTCAAGGAATGATTGTTTTATCTAAGAAGGAATAGTTGATGAAAGAAGTTATAGAGAAGCACATAACAGTAAGTTCACAATTCACTTTAGTTCTACTAAAATGTATCAGGATTTGAAAAAGATGTTCTGGTGGCCTGAAATGAAAAAGGATATTGTTGAATATGGTTCAAAGTCTTTAGTTTGTCAAAAAGTGAAAATTGAACATCAAAAGCCTTCAAGATTACTTCAATCATTAGACATACTAGAGTAAAAGTGGGAAAATATAGCCACTGATTTTGTGATGGGTTTACCAAGAACTTAAGAGAGATATGATGTAATTTGTGTAATCATTGATCGGTTAACCAAATCTGCACATTTTATATCAATTAGAGCTCAATATTCCATTGAGAGGTTAGACCAATTGTATATAAAAGAAATTATCAAACTTCATAAGGTATCTCTAAGTATTGTGTTAGATAGAGATCCTAGATTTACTTCTAGATTTTGGGGATCTCTACAGCAAGCCCTTGGGACTAAGTTGAGATTTAGTACAACTTATCCTCAAACTGATTGTCAAACTGATAGAACCATTCAAACTTAAGAGGATATGTTGAGAGCTTGTATTCTAGAACAAGGAGGAAGTTGGGATATATAACTTCCATTGATAGAGTTTGCCAACAACAATAGCTTTCACTCTAGTATTGGAATGAGTTCATATGAGACACTCTATGGAAGAAAGTGTAGATTTCCTGTGTGTTAGTATAAAAAAAAGATAAAAATAGATGTTAGAATCGAAACTAGTCCAAGAAATCTCGAGACAAATTCAGATGATCAAGGAAAACCTTGAAAAAGCTCAAAGCAGATGGAAAAGTTATGCTAATAACATGCGTAAACCTTTGATTTTTAAATAAGGACAACATATCTTTCTTAAACTTTCTCCTACCATCGGTGTAGTCAGGACTCTCAAAGTTAGGAAATTGAGTCTTAGGTATATTGGTCTATTTCAAATATTTCGAAATATATGTCAGTTGTTTATCAACTTGCTCTTCCACATCATCTTTCCAATCTCCATGGTATTTTTCATGTTTCTCAGCTTAGAAGATATGTTCCAGTTCCCTCTCATATTCTTGGTCCAACTCTGTACAAGTTAAAGAGAATCTAACTATTAGCACAAGGCTAGCCCAAATTCTTGATAAAAATCTGAAACGACTGAGAAATAGGATGATCCGTTAATCAAAATACGTTGGGAAGGACTATGACAACATGAAGCTACGTGGGAAAAAGAATAAGATTTAAGACATAATTATCCGAAATTTTTCTTAGCAGATATGTCAAAATTTTGATGACAAAACTTTATTTAAAAGAAGAAAAAATATAATATTCAATAATAATAATAATAATAATAATAAAAGTGGCACCCAGGCGCCTCTGTGTATCTTTAATGACCGCTTTCAATGCCATTGTTATATAAAAAAAAACCTGCGCCAATATGGTGTTGAGGGAACCAATATGTAACTATTAAAGACTCTAAGAACGTCACTTTTAATAAGGCTCAACACTGGGTAACATATTAAAGAGAAATAAGAAGATCTCGTTAATCAAAGTATGGTCGGAAAAACTCTCACCACACGAAGCTACATGGGAAACTAAAGAAGACTTAAGACAAAATTATCCAAAAAAATTCTTAGAGAGGAGAAAATGTAATATTCAATAAAATAAAAGAATAGTAATAAAATTAAATAATAAGTATAAAAAATAATAAATAAATATAAAAGTGGAGCCCAAGGCCCACTTTGTATCTTCAATGGCCGCTTTCAACGCCATTGTTATAATAAGATAAGAAATAAATAAAATTAGCCTACGCCAGTATGGCATAGAAGGCGTCAATATGTATCTATTAAAGGTGCTAAGAGTGCCACTTTTAATAAGGCGTGACATTGTGTAACACACACACAGATATATATAATAAAATATAAATAAATATTAAAATATTAAAAAATAAAATAAATAAATAAAAATATAAATAAAATACAAAAGTAATAAATCAAAAGCAAGTAAATAAATATAATGTAGAAAAGTTTGGAAGATCAACGTTGAGTCAGAGACGTCAAGATTTTTTTTTTACATGCAATGATTATTTCATTAATGTTTAGTTAGATTCTAACCGAACTAAGTGAGGGGAAAGAAATAGCGAAGGTGATATTGAGTGTTAAAAAAATTCTCTTGTTTTAAGTCGCTTATTATGCAGGTTCACAAGACACAAATAACCTACTAACCTCAAAGTGTGTTGCTTATTGTAAGAACCTGCACCGTTAATTAAGGAAAATAATTAATTAAATATGAGAATTAGGAGATAATTCCATAATTAATCCTAATAATTATTATGAATCTTTAATAATTATAGTAAGTGAGTAATAATGCCGAAAGTCGATTTTCTGACGAAAAATGCAGATACCAGTTCTGCTAAATGGTATAAGTGCGTACCGATGAAGTATCCCGAAAAATTATAATAAGTGCATGAATATTCCTAGAATATTATATAGGGCGTGTAAAACAAGTTTCAAGTCGAAATAATGAGAACTGGTGCCATAACTGATACTGGCTATGGAAAAGCGCGTACCTAAAAGGTGCTACGAAAAATAAAATAAAAATATGATCAATCTTACAAAAATGAGTAGGTTCAGAATCCTTAGTTTGAGATTAAATTGCTAAGCGTAGCAATTAGCGCTAATACAGTGCGATTAAAATTTAAGTGGCTATATATACAACATTTGGCACTAAACCCTAGGCCATACATTGGTCCTACGTGACTTGTTGGGCTGGCTGACCAGAAAACACTGTTCCATTGCTTTTTCCTCTCCTTGAGTGAGCCTTGGGGCCTTCTTCCTTCATGAAATCTTTTCCTAAACACCTTGTGTGAGTGAGGGATACTTTTGGGAGTGTATGGAAGGCTTTGTTTCTGAGTTGGGGGTCTGTTTTGTTTGAGTTTTGGGTGCTAGACTTTCTGGTTGAGTGGTGGGAGCTCTTGTGTTGGCACTTTGAGCTTCAAGGAGCCATCTTTGGTGCCAAGAATCAACCTTTGGTGTGCCATTTTCGTTTGTCTTGAAAGTCATAACTTAAGAGTTGAAGTGAGAGCTCCAAGAGCACTCTCTTTCTCTTTTTTGAGCTTGTGATATGATCATCACCCTTGTTCTTTAGTTTTCTTAGTTAAAAATGGAGCCTTGATGCATGTAATGGACTTAAGATCATAACCTAAGGTTGGGTAAGGTCAAACACACCTAGAAATGCATGTTTAAGCCTCTGTAATCGGTAAAAGAATCAACTTTGGGAAGGATATCTCTCGAAATGCAGAACTACATTCTGTCATGAAATATCCGGATATTGACATCCGTATATAACATCCAGATATTGATATCCGGATATGGGGTCTGTGGATATCCGGATATTGATATCAGGATATTGCCCCGATAAATATCCGGATATTGATATCAGGATATTGCCCCGATAAATATCCAGATATTCTGGGTTTTCGAGGACAGTAAAGGTACTGCTCATACAAAACTGAGTTATGGGTTTGTGGACCCTAATTAATGAAGTGAGGCTTCTTTATTAATTAATCTAAGTCAGAACCTAAGTGTTTAGGGGCTTAAGGCTTGGTGAGAAGCCTAAAGACATGAAACGTAAGGAAAGACGTTGTCTTTGTGTCATATGCTTGTTGAGTATGATTATTGGTCCAAACAGATTTTGATTGTGCTGTGTGGACATTGAGCTAGTGTGGACTCTTGCCATTGGATAGTTAGCTTGCAAGGCAAGCTTTCGTGTCCTCGATTTTGCCATTGTTTGGTTTCACCATGTCCCATGGGAGGATGGTTTATACGCATGTTTTGTTTACATTCTTTTACACTTGGAAATGCTTTTGAGTTAATATGTGCAATGGCTTATAATATGTATGTGTTGTTTCCATTTAGACAGTAAGCCTGAGTATGTGGCGTCATACAAGATGGTGAGGCCGTAGGTGGGTGCAAGTGGCGCCTTGCATTATGTGTGGGTAATAGACGTGTTCCAGTATTTCTCTGATCAGTAGAATAGTATTGACACACATGACATGATTATCTGCTGCATTGCACTATTTTGGAACTTATATTGTTAAACTATTTTTGAACTTATATTGCACATGTAAGTGAGCTTGGGGTGGAAGATCCTTGAGGACCGCTTGTCTTACTGAGATTTTTGTTTAGAGATCTCACCCCACGTTTGGGGCACCATTTCAGGTTCAGGTAATGCTGGGGTTGATACCTCTAGCAGCAGGAGGCCGGAGCTTAGTTAGATGATTGTTGTTATGGTTATATGCTTGGTGCTGAATCATGTCTATTGTGTTATGCTTTTAGCTTAACTATATGGATTAATTTGTTAAGACTCTATTGGCTATGTTGCCTATTTGGTGAGCATGGGGATTGTCCATGCCACGTTGACTTGACTATGTCTTAGTTTGGACTTGAGTGTAATAATGTATCAGGATATTATCCGGGCTACGTGTTGTAGTTCCGTGACTTAGATACTCACACTTTTATTTATATATTGAGGTATTTCAGTTAGTTGTATTTGCAATTTACATACAGGCGATGTTTTTATGAAAATGTTTAAGTAATCAACTTGGCTAAGTATAATGACGTCATAATTGAATGAAAGAAAAAAGTTATTCCGTATTTTAATTAAGCGTGACTTAATACGATGACATGTTAACAAACTGGGTATACACGGGGTGTTACATTTTATGGTATCAGATCACTTTCTAGGGAAAAGCCTGTATGTGTTGTAACAACTTAGGATGTTTGCTATGAGTCTATCTAGTGTGTTCTCTATGATGGGTTTTATTATGATAATGCATATGTGAACACATTGTGTGGGCCTGATCAACTCATTCTTTGTGTAAGTCGTGCAGAGTAATGGCCCAACCCAAGAGGAACCGGGACAATAATGAGGGTCAACCCGACCTGGTCCTAACTGCATAAACTGAGATGCAGGCGGCGAGAGTAGCCGATCAGGAGGCCGCTAGATTGGCCAACCAGGCGATGATGGACGCCGTGCGAGAGGCGAACCAGAAAGCCACTGAGGATGTCCAGACTGGCAAACATGACCATGATGAAGGTCATGTTGGAGGAGATTAGGGTAGGCCGTCCTGAGGGTCAGTTTTCTCCGCCACCACCTCCACCGCCACCACCGCCACCTCCTCCACCTAATCTTCAGGACGACAGTTAGAGCCATATGGGGATGGCAGTCACCTTACCGGGGCGATGCAGACCGTTCCAGAGCTTGTTGAGGATAGAGATGAGATTGACCGCCGGCGGAATGCTTTCCGTAAGCATAAGCGACCTTCCTTTGATGGGTCTTATGATCCCATTGCTGCTATGAGATGGCTGCAGGCGTTGGACACGATCTTCCGGGTTATGCAGTGTACCGACCCGCAGAATTTGATGTTCGCCACCTATATGTTAGAGGGAGATGCATATAAGTGGTGGATGAACACCTCTCACGCTTATGAGATGCAAGGTCATGTTATGACGTGGCCATTTTTCGAGGATTATTTTTTGGGAAGATACTTCCCTTTGGATGCGCAGGAGAGGAAGCAGGGGGAGTTTGACAGGTTGGTGCAGGGCTCGATGTCTGTTGACGAGTACCTGGCCAAGTTTAATGAACTTGTGAAGTTTGCATATTTTCGGATGGCTATGCCTACTCCGACCTTTTTGGCTGCTAAGTTCCGCAGAGGACCTAGTGAGGTGATTGCAAAGCATATTGCTGGAGCTGCATCCAGAGATTTTGGTACACTGGTACAGCAGTGTAAGGACATTGAGGATGTCTGCATTACGAGTAAGGCCAAGAAGGCCAAAGTTGGTGAGACCAAGGGAACGGGTGGTTCCACTTCTTGGAAAGACAGAAAGTTTGCTGCAAAGGGCAAAAGGAAACAGTTGCCTGCTAGGCAGGCGCCTGGTCAGTTCAAGAGGACTTTTCACAGTATGGAGGATCTACTAGGCCTAAAACACCTCATAAACTTAAATGTGTATTTTATAGTATAATGTGAAATGAAAATTGATGGATTAGTGAAAATCCGAGAATTATGGCCAAAATGGGCAAAAAGAGCAAAATGGTAATTGACCAGCCGTGTATTCTGAGGCATAAAAATTGAGTTACAGATTTCATATGACAAAAATAATGCTGGAAATGGAATCAGGGCGGAAAATTGAGTGAGTAGTCAAATTTGTGAAAAAGTGATGAATAGTGACTTTTTAAGTGTTAAATGCTGCGGTATGAGTGTACCGATAAGTGTGAAATTTTTATCAATATTTTTAGGAAATAAAAATATGTCATGGACTAGAAAAATATGTAGATTAAGAATTTATGATCAGAAATTTTATCGGGATTAAAGTTAGATCGCGTGTGGGACCCGCGGGACCAAAATCCACTTGGCCCCCACGCCTTCCTCCTTCTTTTCCTTCTTCCCCACCCGTAGCCTCCCTCTATTTCAAAGAAACAAAGACCCATTTCTCTCTTCCTCACCATTTCTTCATTTCTCCACCAAATCACTTGGTTTTGGTGTTGAAATCTATTGTAAACAACCTTCTAAAGCCATTGGTGATACTCCCAAGCCTTGAAATCATCTCCTTGCTGCGTTTTTGGATAAAGACAGATCCGAACCTTGGAGGTTTTTGAGTGTTTTTGGAGCTTTTGATCTTCCTTTGGAATGGTGGAGCCTTGGTAGTGTATCTACCATAGATTGTGAGTATATTTGTGGTATCTTTGTGGTTGATTTTGTAGATCTAGAAATTTATGCACTAAGTCTTTAATCTTAGATGTGTGATGATAGAGAGCCCAAATGGAAAAATGCTATTAGATGAAAATGCCTTAGAATGATGCTTGTGAGTTAGAAATGCTATGATAAATTTTGGTGAAAAAGTTAGATTTTTAACTTAGGAAAATTTGTGGAAATTTCATGAAAATTGAGGTTTGGTGTAATTTGGAATTGTTGATCGTTGTAGGGTGCCTCACACGGACGTGATTGTGAAAGATTGATTTGGAGCATACGTGTGGAACGGATTTGCTAATGTTGAGGTAAACCCTTGGAACTGGGGTTTAATCCCTTGTGTGCTCCACCACACCTAGTGGAAGGTTGTGGTTGGATTTTGTGTTTATGGCATTGTGTGATTATGTGCTTGTATGCCATATTGCTTGAATTGTGTGAAAATTGTTTGGTCACTGGCCAGTTGACGTGTGTTGGTTTGGACATCCGCTGGATAATTCCGTTGGGAATGCCAGTTGGGTTTTGCCGTGGGGTCGACTCTGGGAGCGACACCAGGATGATCCAAACGTGGGACTTCCGCTGGATAGGGCTCATGAGGAGTTCCAGTTGGGTTTTGCCATGGAGTCTTCTCAACCATGGGAGAGGCGCCATGAATGTCTCGGGAGTTATATGATGGAGTCCTTGAACGTAAATCCAATTGTGGATGTTCTCGGTTTGTCTCCAGTTGTTGGTGATATTGTATGTCATGCATATTATATGATGTTATATTTGCACATTGAGTGAGCCATGGAGTGGAGAAAGCCTCTAGCTCCATTGGTTTACTGAGATATATTTGTATATCTCACCTCATGTTTGGGGGACCACATTTCAGGGCATTATGAGCCGGGAGGAGCTTCGGGCAAGAAGCCCGCTTAGTGGACAACGGATTGCATGCGGTGCATGAGCTTGCATGACATTTTGGAGGAGACTTGGAGTGCACATAGCATGCCATTTTGTATTTTGAGACTTAGGTCATGAACATATTGCATGATGTTATTTCCATGCTTTTGTAGTGTTCATGATTATGCTCTAAGTCTTGTTTATTGCTTATTATTCAAGCCATGGATAAATTGTATATTTTGAGTGAGCATGGGACTTGTCCATTGCCACATTCATTGCATTTGAAGCCTTGGCATCTTATGTTGTAAAATGGTCCATTCTTGTTGTAAATGGCCATGATCTTAAAGACTTTGTAAATGATGCATGATTGAATGAAAATGCATGATGGAAGGGCCTAGAGCCTACATTAGGGTATGTATAAGTGTTGTGTGGAGTATTAAGGTGTTAGGAATGGATTAAATAACCCTTTTTGGACTGAAAATGCTGTAATCTGTCATTTTTACTGCATAGTAATCGATTACCCAAGCATGGTAATCGATTACCATGCAACAGGGGACGAAATAAATGCTACTGTTTGCCTGGTAATCGATTACCAGAGGCTTGGTAATATATTACCAAGTGGAGTAATCGATTACCCAACATTGGTAATCGATTACCAGCGAACAGGGGATGAAAAATTGGCTACTGCCTCATTTTTGACTGGTGGTAATCGATTACCACCCACTGGTAATCGATTACCACAGTGTAAATTTCGAAAATTCAGGTTTTTCTAGACTAAAAGAAAGGTGCGTAACTTAGTGTGTAGAACTCCAAATGGTGCGCGGTTTGAAACCACGCGTAGCTAATGTAAAGGACTATAACATGGTAAGATGTGAGAGTAAGATGATGAGTTTAAATGAGTTGAATAAAAAGAAAGATTAGTGATGTTAGTAAACTGGATGATTCCGCGAATTGCATTTACAAGTATAGTGTTGTTTTAATTGATTACGGAAAAAGCTAGTGTTACGAAAAGGAATATGATAAAAGAAAAAAGTTGCCCGTAATTTAATTAACCCAATTACTGTGATTGTAACTGCGCTTAATATCATAATCAATGTTAACAATACCGGTACGTAACGGGCTGTTACATTTTATGGTATCAGAGCAGTTTTGTGAGGGAAACTCTGATTGTGTATGTTTGTATCTTGTGTTCCATAGCTATCTGTGAACTATTTATGATTAATGTATATGTGATTCCTCAGTGTGGGTCTGATCAACTCATTCCTTTGTGTTACATGTACAGATATTATGAGTAGGGCGTGTGGTCGCCGTGGGGCACGTGGTGCAGGTCCTTTGCCACCGGATCCGGTCACTGCAGTTCTGAATGCTCTGCAGGCGGAGACGGCTGCAAATAGAAATATGACTGAAAACCTGATGAAGACTAATCAGGATATGATGCAGGCCTTCATGGCTGAAATGAGGGCTGATAGAAACCGTCCTAGGAGGGATAATTCATCTCCACACACGGCTACGGTGACTCTTACACCGACGCCATCTATTACTCCTCAACAAGGGGAAAGTGGGGCTAGTCACCACACTGGTGAGGCTAGTCATCATACCATTGACCCTAGCTATGTTCCTGATCCGTCATCTGTTGCCCAATCCACTGGGGCTGCGGGACAGGTAGTTGATAATGCTGATGATGAGCGTAGGCTCATATCCTTTAGGAAACATAAGCCACCCGCTTTTCTGGGGTCAAGGGACCCAAAGGAGGTTTCTGCTTGGCTGAGGGGAATGGATAAGATTTTTCAAGTGATGAGATGCCAAGATCCGCAGAAGTTATTGTATTCTGTTTATATGCTGGAGGGTGACACCCAGGAGTGGTGGGACAATGTGTCTCGCCCATATGCTATTCAGGGTGATATTATTTCTTGGACAATGTTCGAAGGTCTGTTTCATGAAGAATATTTTCCCCGCGATGTTCGAGAGGCAAAGCAAGGTGAGTTTGATAGTCTTGTGCAGGGAGTCATGAGTATGGATGCCTATGTGGCAAAATTTAATGAACTGGTAAAGTTTGCAAATTATGGAGGTTCTCTACCTACTCCGGAGTTTTTGTCAGCTAAATTCCAAAGAGGGCTGAATGAAAAGATTGCTAAGAGAATGTCTAATACTGCGGTGAGAAACTTTGCTGACTTGGTGACCCAATGCAAGAGGGTCGAGACTGTTTATGGTAGGTATCCGAAATCTGATTCGGCAAAAGAGCAAGAGATTAAGAGGACACCTGGTCCTTCAGGAAATACTACTAGAGGAGGCTTCAATAATAATAGGGGTAAGGGGTTGCATGTAAGGCAGCCTCCTGGTCAATTCAAGAGGGGTGGAAACCCTGGTGGTGGTGGTGCTGCGGACAGATATTTTACCCCACAATGTGGGAAGTGCAAGAAATACGACAGAGGTGTATGTGGTGCTGGTCCGTTGACTTGTTTTAAATGTGGTCAGAATGGCCACTTTGCTAGAAATTGTCCATCTTCTTCGGGGCAGGCTGCGAATCTGCAGGCCTTGCCGACCGCGACTACTACTGCTACTCCTACTGCTGTTGTTCCTACTGTTGGACGGGTATATACTACAAATGCTCAACATACTGAAAAGGCTCCGAACTTGGTAAAAGGTATAATTTTCCTCTCTAATGTTGATTTGTCCGTGTTATTTGATTCGGGAGCAACACATTCTTTTGTGGCGGACTATGTGGCTAAGGCGTTGGACTTAAAGGTAACACGAATGGTTCCTCCGATGCGTATTACTACCGCTACAGGAGAGGTTAGTGAATCGTCTTGGATTTGTGAAGATGTGAAGTTCACCTATTTAGGCAGGGGTTATACCATTGATTTAATTATCTTACCCCTGGCCTCTGTTAACTTGATTTTGGGGATGGATTGGTTGTCTCGGAACTGCGCAATGATTGATTGCTGCGGAAAGAGGTTGTTGCTATCTCACGAGAGGCCGTCTGTTTGTCCGTCTTTGTACTTGTCTGTCAGTCAAACTGTGAAGGCCTTGAAGGCTGGAGATCTGGGTTATGTCCTTTTGGGCGGATTAGTGGGTGACAAAAAGGAGGAGATTTCTTCTATTCCGGTTGTTAATGAGTTTGAGGATGTATTCCCTGATGAGATACCGGAATTTTCGCCTGAGAGAGAGATTGAATTCTCGATTGACTATTGCCTGGTGTGGGGCCGATCTCCTTGGCTCCATACCGGATGTCGCCACTTGAGTTGGCCGAGTTGAAGCAACACATTGAAGAATTATCTGCAAAGAATTTTATCAGGCCGAGTGTGTCTCCGTGGGGAGCACCGGTTATATTTGTAAAGAAAAATGATGGTAGCATGAGATTGTGCACTGACTACCGACAGTTGAATAAAGTGACGATTAAGAACCGGTACCCGTTGCCGCGCATTGACGATTTATTAGATCAGTTGAGGGATGCCTGTGTGTTTTCAAAGATTGATCTCCGGTCCGGATATCACCAGATCCGGATTAAACCGGAGGATGTACCTAAAACAGCTTTCCGATCCAGATATGGACATTTTGAATATCAAGTGATTCCTTTTGGGCTTACTAATGCCCCTGCGGTGTTCATGGATTATATGAATCGCATCTTTAAACCGTATTTGGACCAGTTTGTGATTGTATTTATTGATGACATCTTGATTTATTCTAAGAGTAAGGAGGAGCACATCGATCATTTGAGGACTGTGTTGTAGGTGTTGAAAGATAAGAAATTATATGCTAAACCGTCTAAGTGTGAATTCTGGTTGTCTGAGGTGCAATTTTTGGGTCATGTTATTTCTGCAAGTGGTGTTGCAGTGGATCCAAGCAAGATTGAAGCGGTAAGTGACTGGGAACGACCTAAGACTGTGACTGAGTTTAGAAGTTTTCTGGGGCTTGCTGGTTATTATCGCCGGTTTATACAGGGATTTTCTGCAATGGTTCTACCGTTGATCCGATTGACACGAAAGGATACTCCTTTTGTGTGGACCCAGGAATGTGAGGATTGTTTTCTGTTACTCAAAGAGAAGTTGACCACTGCTCCGGTGTTAACTCTACCTGATCTGGAGGGTGAGTTTGTTTTATATTGTGATGCTTCTAAGAAAGGTTTAGGGAGCGTACTGATGCAGGAAGGAAAAATGATTGCTTATGCGTCTAGGCAGTTAAGGCCGCATGAAGAGAATTATCCGACGCATGAATTGGAATTGGCTGCTATTGTGTTTGCCTTAAAAATCTGGAGGCACTTTCTGTATGGGATGAAGTTTGCTGTGTTCAGTGATCATAAAAGCCTGAAATATTTGTTTGATCAGAAGGAGCTGAATATGAGGTAGCGTAGATGGGTTGAATTCTTGAAAGACTATGACTTTGAGCTGAAATATCATCCGGGAAAGGCTAATGTTGTGGCAGATGCGTTGAGTAGGAAGTCTGTCAATTTATCTCATATGATGATGTGGGACAATGAAGTGATCGAGCAATTTCGTGACATGAAAATAACGGATTTCTTTGCAGGGAGAATGTGTGATATGGAGTTGACTCGGATTGAGAACGAGCTCCACGAGAAGATTAAAGAGACTCAAATCAGAAATGGAAGTATTAAATATTTGAAAGGCCAGAGTGGCATATCTGTTAATGAACAGGGACTATTATTATATCAGGGCAGGATTGTTGTGCCCAAGGAACTTGCAGAGGAAGTTATGACGGAGGCCCATAAGGGTCAATATGCTATCCAGCCAGGTGCCACAAAAATGTACCAAGATTTGAAAGTTAAGTTCTGGTGGCCTGGGATGAAAAGGGATGTTGCCGAGTACGTATCTAAGTGCTTGGTTTGTCAAAAAGTAAAAATAGAGCATCAGAAACCTGCTGGATTACTTCAGCCGCTGGATATACCAGAATGGAAATGGGAGAGTATTTCTATGGATTTTGTTGTGGGATTGCCTCGAACTCAGGCTGGTTACGATTCTATTTGGGTTATTGTGGACCGACTTATGAAGTCTGCACATTTTCTACCAGTACGAGTGGATTTTACCACAGAGAAGTTGGCGACGTTGTATGTAAAGGAGATTGTTAGACTCCATGGGGTACCGATTAGCATTGTCTGTGATCGGGACCCGAAGTTTACTTCACGCTTTTGGGGAGCTTTACAGCAGGCTTTTGGCACTCAGCTTCGACTGAGCACTGCGTATCACCCACAGACTGATGGTCAGACTGAGAGGACCATACAGACACTTGAGGATATGCTGAGAGCTTGCACATTGGAACAGGGTACTGCCTGGGATAGGTACTTGCCATTGGTGGAGTTTTCTTATAATAACAGTTTTCACTCCAGTCTGGGTATGGCACCGTATGAGGTTTTGTATGGCAGGAGGTGTCGTACGCCCACTTGTTGGACTGAGGTAGGCGATAAAGAAAGATTTGGTCCGGATTTTGTGCAAGAAATAACAGTGCAAATAGAAATGATCAGAGAAAAACTGAAACAGGCACAGAATCGGCAGAAAAGCTACTATGACAATAAGCATAGACCGCTGGAATTTGAGGAAGGTGACCATGTTTTTGTACGGTTATCTCCGGTCACAGGTGTTGGCCGTGCGTTGGGTGTGAGGAAGTTGAGTCCACGGTTCATTGGACCGTATCAAATTATGAAAAGAGTAGGATTGGTGGCCTATCAGCTTGCCTTACCCCCGCAGTTGTCCAATTTACATGATGTTTTTCATGTGTCGCAGTTGCGACGTTATGTTCCGGATGAATCACATGTGGTGATACCGGATAATATTGAAATCAGGGAGAACTTGAAGACTCCCGTTGGTCCTATTGCAATATTGGACCGCAGTGAAAAGAGACTGAGAAGTAAAATTATTCCCATGCTGAAGATTCAGTGGGAAGGCCGCACACCTGAGGAGGCTACTTGGGAGCGGGAGGACGAGATTCTCCGGCTGTATCCTGAGTTAGCGAGCAGGTATGATTTAATTTTGCGGACAAAATTTCTAAAAGGAGGGGTGAATATAACACCTCATAAACTTAAATGTGTATTTTATAGTATAATGTGAAATGAAAATTGATGGATTAGTGAAAATCCGAGAATTATGGCCAAAATGGGCAAAAAGGGCAAAATGGTAATTGACCAGCCGTGTATTCTGAGGCATAAAAATTGAGTTACAGATTTCATATGACAAAAATAACGCTGGAAATGGAATCAGGGCGGAAAATTGAGTGAGTAGGCAAATTTGTGAAAAAGTGATGAATAGTGACTTTTTAAGTGTTAAATGCTGCGGTATGAGTGTACCGATAAGTGTGAAATTTTTATCAATATTTTTAGGAAATAAAAATATGTCATGGACTAGAAAAATATGTAGATTAAGAATTTATGATCAGAAATTTTATCGGGATTAAAGTTAGATCGCGTGTGGGACCCGCGGGACCAAAATCCACTTGGCCCCCACGCCTTCCTCCTTCTTTTCCTTCTTCCCCACCCGTGGAGAAAGCCTCTAGCTCCATTGGTTTACTGAGATATATTTGTATATCTCACCCCGTGTTTGGGGGACCACATTTCAGGGCATTATGAGCCGGGAGGAGCTTCGGGCAAGAAGCCCGCTTAGTGGACAACGGATTGCATGCGGTGCATGAGCTTGCATGACATTTTGGAGGAGACTTGGAGTGCACATAGCATGCCATTTTGTATTTTGAGACTTAGGTCATGAACATATTGCATGATGTTATTTCCATGCTTTTGTAGTGTTCATGATTATGCTCTAAGTCTTGTTTATTGCTTATTATTCATGCCATGGATAAATTGTATATTTTGAGTGAGCATGAGACTTGTCCATTGCCACATTCATTGCATTTGAAGCCTTGGCATCTTATGTTGTAAAATGGTCCATTCTTGTTGTAAATGGCCATGATCTTAAAGACTTTGTAAATGATGCATGATTGAATGAAAATGCATGATGGAAGGGCCTAGAGCCTACATTAGGGTATGTATAAGTGTTGTGTGGAGTATTAAGGTGTTAGGAATGGATTACATAACCCTTTTTGGACTGAAAATGCTGTAATCTGTCATTTTTACTGCATAGTAATCGATTACCCAAGCATGGTAATCGATTACCATGCAACAGGGGACGAAATAAATGCTACTGTCTGCCTGGTAATCGATTACCAGAGGCTTGGTAATCGATTACCAAGTGGAGTAATCGATTACCCAACATTGGTAATCGATTACCAGCGAACAGGGGATGAAAAATTGGCTACTGCCTCATTTTTGACTGGTGGTAATCGATTACCACCCACTGGTAATCGATTACCACAGTGTAAATTTCAAAAATTCAGGTTTTTCTAGACTAAAAGAAAGGGGCGTAACTTAGTGTGTAGAACTCCAAATGGTGCGCGGTTTGAAACCACGCGTAGCTAATGTAAAGGACTATAACATGGTAAGATGTGAGAGTAAGATGATGAGTTTAAATGAGTTGAATAAAAAGAAAGATTAGTGATGTTAGTAAACTGGATGATTCCGCGAATTGCATTTACAAGTATAGTGTTGTTTTAATTGATTACGGAAAAGGTTATTGTTACGAAAAGGAATATGATAAAAGAAAAAAGTTGCCCGTAATTTAATTAACCTAATTACTGTGATTGTAACTGCGCTTAATATCATAATCAATGTTAACAATACCGGTACGTAACGAGCTGTTACAAGGCCTCTTTCCGTCCCTAGATGTTCGGGGTGCGGAAAGGAGCATGCAGGATGTTGTGTTACCGGTCAACTGATCTGTTTTCACTGTGGCAAGTAGGGCCACTACTCCCGAGATTGTCCATCATCGACGGCGAAAGTTGCTGCAGTGCATGCAGTTCCACTTCAGATGGTTCCCCTTCCACCTACAACGGTACCTGTTGTGCCACCTGCTATTGGGCGAGTCTACACTATGGACCCTCAGCAGTCGTACCGAGCTTCGAACCTTGTGAGAGGTATTATTACAGTTGGTGGATCTTCTGTTGACGTATTGTTTGACTCCGAGGCTACGCATTCCTTCATTGCTACCCCGATTGCTGTGGGGCTTGAGTTGCCCATGTCTGTGCTTTCCCCACCGTTGCAGGTGACTAACGCCACCGAAGAAAGGTGTGATACCTCCACTGTTCATCGCGATGTAGCGTTTCAGTAGGATGGTTGTGAGTTCTCGGCGGATCTGATAGGATTGACGATTGCAAACTTGGAGATTATTCTGGGCATGGATTGGTTGTCCAGAAACTGTGCATTGATTGATTGTTGTGCCATGAGAGTGGTGATGTCTTCGTGTGAGTCCACAGTCAGTTCCTCACCGTTCATTTCAGTCCTGCAGGTTAGGAGAGCCTTGAGAACAGGGGCTTTTGGCTATGAGATGTTGGGAGGTTTGGTGATTGAGGCACAAGAGGATCTCACTGTCATTCCTATGGTAAGGGAATTCCTTGATGTGTTTCCCGAGGAGATTCACGAGTTTCCGCCACAGAGGGAGATAGAGTACTCCATTGATTTGTTGCCTGGTGTGGGGCCTATTTCATTAACTCCATATCGGATGTCGCCACCAGAGTTGGCTGAGCTGAAGAAGCATATTGAGGACCTTTCGGTGAAAGGCTTCATTCGGCCTAGTGTGTCTCCATGGGGAGCACCAGTCATATTTGTGAAAAAGAAAGATGGGACCTTGCTTCAGCAGGCGGTTAATGAAACGTCAATGTTACCACCGTCGCGAGGCAATCTTGGGCAATTTACATGAACTGCTAGAAAAATCGCCTCCAAACGACAATCTGATTCGGTTATTTTAACCGCCTCCAAGAGATATTTTAAGGCGGTTATTCCAAAATACATTATGAGGCAGTCGAAGACGGTTATATTAATCACCTCCACAAATCAAGAGATATTTTGGCTCCAATGCCCATTTTGTTGGAAATATATATATATATATATATGTCATTTATAATTAATTTATCTATTTAATATTTATTAAATTTTTTAAATAAATTTAAATAAACAAATTTACATATATTTGGATATTTTTATGTATAAAATATAAGTTTCATATACTAATCTGGGTCATGTGGTTCAATAGGTGACCCACCGGTTGAACCAGTGATCTAGTACTATGACCGGGTCAATGATCAATTCGGGTCTGAAGATATTGGCTATAAGCAAATAATAAAGACTATGTAAGTCCAACTTTTACTTTATTTTGATTATTATAATTTAATTTATTAGTTATTATATAATGCTTTATGAATAAAAATATAGAACGTTTGTATGTTTTAAGGGACAACGTGACATAAAATGGAGTTAGATTATATACTTTACTTAATCATTGATTTTTATGATATTTGAGATATGGTTTATAACAATTTTATAAAATTTATGATATATTTTATGGGTTCACTTTTTTTTGCAGTTAATGCAGATAAATTATCTGCAATAAGCCCAATATGACGTCGTTTTGAGACAAAAATCATGGTGTATTTGTAATTTTAATTTATTTCAGGGTTATAATAGTCTTTGTATTTATAATTTTTTACCAAAACGACATCGTTTTGGAAATAAATGTAGATAACTTATCTGCAGTGACTGGAGAAACATTTTTCCCAATTTATATTTTTAGAGTTTGAGTATTCGACATTACATTATTATTTGAGTGACTTTGACGACATGTATTTTGAGGATAAATTATATTTTTGTTTGATTAAACTATTTTTATGATTTGGATGTTAAGATATGTTATGGAAGGGTATTTTGAATTTGAAAATTATTCATAATTTTATGTTTGAATATTTGAGAATCATTGTAGTATTTTTGAATTTTGATTTATGAAATTATGATATGCTTATGATTGGTTTTTGAAATTGGTTTTTGAGGATGATTTCGTCAAAACACTATATGCTAACAATAGTAGATGTTAGCCTTGGTGCATCATAATTTATGTATAAATTATGAACTTAACATTATTATGATTATATTTTTAGGAAAAGTGATTGGTATTGAGATTACATTATATTTACCAGCGAAGAGCTAATCAGGTGATATATTTCAACAAATTATTACTATCAACAACGTTTAGAGTCCTAACTAAGAATAGAAAAATGGTATTCCACAAATCAAGGGGGGAAAAAGTTTGTGTTTTTGATAATACTTGGAGAAGAGTAATAAATAGAATTTGCTGTATATAAAAATCTGAGTAAAGTAAATTTATTCAATTTTTTTTTTTTGAGTAAAGTATTTTTTTTCTTTGGTAAGCTGAGTAAAGTATCTTTTAAATTCTTAATAACTATCACGGACCCAATTTAATTCTTAAAAAAAAAAATTGATTTGTGATTTCTTTCAAAATTAAAATAGAAACAGATTAATCTTTTTGGGGACTAATGTGGGTCTCTTATGAATCTTAGATGGACCACAATTTTGACTGAATCAATTTTGAATTTTAGAAGAATCACAAATTAACTTTTTTTCTAAAGAATTAAAAAATAGCCCTATAATTTTTGTTGAGAATCCAAAATATATTTACTCTAAAAATTTTATTTTGTCTTTTGGCGACTGATCCCTAACAATCTGATATAATTTATTTTTGCTTTTGATTATGGGAAAAATATTTATCTTTTTAAATGACACAACTTATATCTTTTCACTCTCACAAAGAGATCGAACCCACACCTTTATTTTTTTTGTCAACTTTCTCTTCCTTTATATATCTCATTATCTCTATTAAAATGAGACAACTTTACATTTTTTAAAATGACACACATTTTTCCCTTTTAATTATTTCTAATATCCGCACATGATTGTTGTAAAGGGAGGTCCCGGGGTTTTGACCTTCGTAGTGTTGAATTTTTAATGTATAACCGGAATAATGTGTGGGTCAAAAGTTTTGCCAAAATAATGCATAACAACGCGGTTGGTGAGGTGACGTTTAAGGACGTGATAGATAGCATACCGCGTCCTTTACAGTCTTCGGACACAGTCGTCCGTGCTACCAAGACGTGATACGTTAACTATCACGTTCATTACAAGTTTTGGCACGCTTGTCGATGCTCTTAAGACCTGATCCTCTACATGCCGCGTCCTATGCAAAATGATTATCATAGAACGTGCCCTCGGGCTACGTTGAAGTTGTACCTCAGTACTACTTTCACCTCAATCTTGCTTCTTCTTTTGCACAAGTTGTTTACTCCACTCCAATTCTCTATTTTTCCAATTTAGCACCTCCCCCTTTCATATTTCACTCAACCACCCCAGTTTCTTTTTGTCCCAAACTCAACAAATAAATGTCCATTTTCTTCATTTGATAATATTCACATAAAGGGGTGGAATTGGAATTATAATTACAAGACAGGATGGTAATTCAAAAGGGTTGAATGTAAAAATAAAGGGTTTTGTAATTATAATTCCAATTCCACCCCTTTTGTAGAATCAACAAATTTTATGTGAATATTATCAGATGAAGAAAATGGGCATTTATTTGTTGAGTTTGGGAAAAAAAGAAACTGGGGTGGTTGAGTGAAATATGAAAGGTGGAGGTGCTAAATTGGAAAAATAGAGAATTGGAGTGGAGTGAACAACTTGTGCAAAAGGAGAAGCAAGATTGAGGTGAAAGTAGTATTGAGGTACAACTTCAACGTAGCCCAAGGGCACGTTCTGTGATAATCATTTTGCATAGGAAGCGGCATGTAGAGGATCAGGTCTTAACAGCATCGACAAGCGTGCCAAAATCTGTACTGAACGTGATAGTTAACGTATCACGTCTTGGTAGCACGGACGACCGTGCCAGAAGACTGTAAAGGACGCTGTATGCTATCTATCACGTCTTTAAACGTCACCTCACCAACCGCGTTGTTATGCATTATTTTGGCAAAACTTTTGACCCACACATTATTCCGGTTATACATTAAAAATTCAACACTACGAAGGTCGAAACCCCGGAGGTCCCTTCACAAACTGATGTGACAAAAAGCAATCACAAAACACAAATAATAATAGAATTTAAACTAGTGTTTTTTTAAGTCAATATAAAAAGTTTATATATCTTGTTTCATCGTAAAAAATAAAGGGTTTTATAATTCTCATGTAACATGAGAATTGAAATCTCATGTTACAGAGATAAAAAGCACGTGAGACTCATATGTTGGAAAAAATTATGTGTAGGACCCACATCAGTACGGAAATCGAAGGGTGTGTAGGAAGATTGCAATTCTCATGTTAAATGAGAATTATAAAACCCAAAAATAAAAGGATGAAACAAAAAGTTTACACCGAGTAAAAATGTGCAATTAACCATATATATAACCCTTCATCATCTTTTGCGAGTAATTAGGTATTTACCACATATTCTGATTGAAAGGAAAATAAAATTACACGAACTCAATGGAAAATATAATAATAAAAAAAAGTGGTATGATTTGAGGTTTGGAACACAGGAGGGTGGTCCCTTGGCCGAAACACTAACCGAATTATAATCCTGTGTTACAACATCAACAGAACCATGCAAAAACAAAAGCTTCATTTCAAGATGCACGTATACATACATTGCATGGCCTTTTCTTCCTTCATTCTTTATTGGCCCACCATGCATGCCAAAAGCAAGCACTCCTTATCCTTCATCATCATCATCATCATCATCATCTTCTCCTTCTTCTAGTGTTCTCAATTTTTTTTAATGGGAAAACATATAATATAAAACATAAAAAGTGAGATATATATGATATCTACTGTTGTAGGTGGTGGCGAAAGAATCGAAGGTTATGTTTTCCTTTTAGTTATGGATTGGTGAGGCTTTCCATCAAACAACTCATCAATGTAAGTTTCTATATCTTCAGGTTGATACTTTATATACTTCTCAGTTTGTCTCCCAGGGTCCAATATCTGTGCAAACCTCCCAAGGAATGACCTGTACGCCGGAATCACCACCGCCGATATCGAAACCCTCAGCTCCGACTGAAGCTGCTCGTCCTTCACAACCCACTGGCTTTGTGTCCTGTGAATCTCATCAAACAGAGCATTGAAGCTCTTGAACCTCTCCTTCAGCACTGGCTTCTGCACCTTCCCGTGCACGCTCAACCCTTCATGGGTCAGGCATGTCAAAACCCTGTTCCATGTCTCCCTCTGGTAGTTCTTGTGGTATGTTCTCAGCTCCGATGATCTCTTCCGGCACCACGTGTCACCCATCACCTTGCTCATCTCCGAGGAAGCCTTGATCTTCTGCAGAATGTACCTACCATTGTTCATCATGAAGAAGTTGCTCAGTGCAACGTCCCTGTACAGCTTCGCCTTACCTTCAAGGCTTGAGTCTAGCAACTCCATCACCCTCATAACCTGCGCCCCGAATGGCGCCGATGTCTCGGCGGCGGAGCTTCCTCCTCCGCCTCCGGCATCATTTTCGTGGTGGGGCCTGCTGGTGGAATCGGCGCGCTCGATCTTTGAGTATTCCTTAAAAACCTGCTCAAGTGTCTCCTTGTAATCGCCTGCTATGTTGAGGTAGTTCATTATGTAGCGAGTGAGAGGGTGGACGGCACCACCAGGGACAGGAGTTCTTCCTGTCTCTGATTTAATTGAGTTCTCGAGGTCACAGAAGATCGAGATGGCCAGCTCGCCAAGCCTAGATTTGGCGAGCAACATCTCCGTCTTCAGCTCCTCGACGGATTCCTCCGGAAACAACCCGTCTAATTCTGGGATCAAGTCCCGGAGGGTTTCATACATATCGAGGATCTTGAAGAGCTTCTCGCCGGCACGCTTTGTCATGGCGGCGCCCTCCGCGAAGTTGAGGAGTTGAATCACCACGCCTCGGGTGAGACTGCTGAAGATCCCAGCCGCAACCGATGGATTCTCAGCGAAAACAGCCTCAGCCAGCTTCCTCTCGCCGGGGAAGTACACGGCGGCGCACTGCTTGAAGGTGTTGATCCAGGCGGGGATCATGTCCCTTGCCAGAGTCTCCCATTGCACCTTCTGAACCATCTCGTCGATGCTGATTTTCTCCAACCCTAGCTTCTGCTGGATCTCTTCAAACGCGTTTCTCCTTGAGACGATGTACACCTGGCAGCACTCCGATTCGTAGCCGCTGGAGATCATCTCTGTAGCGATCTTGGTCAGGGTAGCAATGGCCTCATCCGGGTAACCCGGGAAGTTCGTTTCGGATTCAGCTAGTTGATGATGATCCGGATCCGGATCTTGTACTTGATCCTCTGATGATGCCACGTTCTTCCCTTTGTTGTCTTGATTCTGATTCTGATTCTGATTCTGATTATTATTATTATTCCCTCCCGGATCCAATTCTGTTATTGGATTTCTAGATTCTTCCATTAACAACCGGAAGTCTTCCTCCAAATACGACATCGCACGCTGTTGGATCGAACCAATGCGGTTCACCAGCGAGTGTTTTCGTGCAATGATCTCCTCTTCTTCTTCTTCTTCTTTTTCTTTTTCTTCTTGTTTTTCTTCTTCTGATTGATGATGAGGAGGAGTCAGAGTCACCGATTTCGTCAGCTTGGATATCCGATCCACAGTTTCAAGCAACCAGGAATCTTCCTCAGCAACCTCTCCCCATTTGGGTTTACCTTCGCCTGTGTCGTACTTCACTATTTTCTCCTCCACCAGATATAAGAACTTCTCCACGAAACTAGGGATCTCAAATGACCCTGACCCTTCTTTATTATTATTATTATCATCATCATCATCATCATTTTGCTGCAGATTCAGGAGCCATTGATCGATCTCTTCTGAAACCATCTCGAGGCTCGGGGGAGGAGACTCCTCCTTCTCCTCTTCTTCTTTCTTCTCTTCGTTCTTCTCATCATCTCCCTCTTCCGGTTCCGCTTCTGGCTCTTGTGGCGGTGCTTCTTCCGCTTCCTCGGTTTCGCTGACGTCGTCAGGTTTGGGATCCACTTCTACTTCTGCAATGTCCGGCATTGGAGAACGCGGCGATTCGCCGGCGTCGTTGCTGTTGTTTTGCTCGTCTCTGCGAGCGAAACTGCCGGAATTTTCAACAAGGTTCTTCTCCATGATAGGTTGTTACGACGGTTATGTTTCCAACCTCGGAGAAAGGAAAAAGAAAATAAGCGTTTCCAAATGATAAATGCGAGGACTGAGGAGAATCATCGGTTTGTTTTTTTACCCTTTTTTTTTTTTTTTTTCTCTCTTAAATTTAATTAATTAATTTATTTTATCTGTCCTTTTCTTCTCTCCATAAGAAGGGTTGACCGTTGACGTTACTTATTTTATTCTCCGACGTCGTTTCGTTTGTGCTTCCCCACTAACTCTGAATCGTTGATGGCGACAGATAGAGAGAGAGAGAGAGAATTGCCTTCTTTGTCGGAGGCGGTGCGTAATGCGCGCCACTCACACAAACGGGTCCAGATTCTCATGATAACAAAGTGGTTTCGGGTCGGATCCAAACCCGAGAAATCTGTGTGTACGCGTGATGGTAAACTAAACTAAACAAAACGTGATAGAACTGGGAGAGAGACACAGAGAGAGAGAGAGAGAGAACAGTTCAGATCCGGGTTAAGAGGAAGCTAAGCTTAGCTGAACTGAGAGAGAGAGAGAGAGAGAGAGAGAGAGAGAGAGAGAGAGAGAGAGAGAATGAGATATGGCGGAGGTAGAAGGAGGCGAATGCTGTTGCAACCGTTTCTTGTTTTGTGTGCGATTGTGACAGGTGTGGGGCTCTTGATACTGGCGCTGAGGCCGTTGGATCCTCCTATCACGGTCGATTTCCCGAGAGATTCCGAGTTCGGAGATTCCAACAGCTCCAGTTTGGATGGTGGCGCCGCCGCCGAGGAGATCGTCAGGGAGAAACCGTGCGCGACGGTTGAAGAGATGGGGAATGATTTCGGAGCGGGTACAGAGAAGGAAACCCTGAGAGTGAGGAGAATTATCGATGATCATTTTGTTGTGAACGGTAGTTACTTATTCTGTTAGATTCACTTGTTCTGCGGTTTCTGTTCTTTTGCTAGCATTAGAATCTTGCAGTGACTGTTTTCGAGTTTCTTTGTTTTAAGGAGTTGGAAATTGTTTTCGAGTTTCTTGTGAGACGTGAAGGATCTAAATGAATAATACTCTAGTTTGTTGGTAGTGCTGAGTCCAAATTTCTTTTCTTTTCTTTTTTCTTTTTGTTTTTTCTTCTGTTGTTTTGATTGAAGGTGCCAAATTTCGCTAAAAATGCTTTTTAGTGTAACATAACTTGCGGAAGAAATGGTCTCTTGTTTGGAGACAAATTATCGAGTTAGTTTCTATGCTTTTGACTGTAGTATGTAAATTTCGGCTTGCATAATTATAAATCCATTTCACACTCAAGACAATTGCTCTGTTCTAAAGGATGCACTTCGTAGTTTGTGGACCGTAAATGTAATTATCTATGCCAGTTTTTCACTCTTCTATTTTATTTTTTTATTTTTCTCTTAAGAATACTTAAATAAAAATGATAGTTGTGCACCTCTCAGTGAGATTCGTTGCATAAACATGTAAGAACCTTTTTATTTCTGCAAAAAATAGTTCTCAAATTAGAAGATAACATTGAAAAACTCTGTTTCAGGTGCTTCAAGAGTCAGGGATTTCCCCCCCGAGGAGTTCTGTAGTCATGGATTTGTTCTCGGAAAGACTGCCGAAGCAGGTTTTGGGAATGAAATGTACAAGGTCTTAACTGCTGCAGCACTGAGTATAATGTTAAACCGGTCCTTGATCATTGGCCAAACCAGGCATATTGGTTCTTTCCCAAGCCTTTCTTTTTCATTTTTAAGAACTAACTTTTGTTCTTTTTTTATGATAACTGAAATTTTAACTAATAATTCCTTTTAGGGTTAGTTTGGCGGTATCCCTTTAACTAATAGTTCCTTTTAGGACTAGTTTTGCCTGAAAAATTCTATGGAAAGCTAATATCTGAATCATTCGCCCTCTGAATCATTCGCCCTCAATTTTAAGGAGATACCAAACTTACCCTTTAGAGCATCTACTTCCTATGGCTCTCATATGAATGTGTTAACTTTTTAAGCATGCCTTGACATCTTGTTGTAGAAACAATTTGCAACATTCAAATAGCAACCTATATTCATGCACTTTTGACAGTTTTCGTAGATTGTTTATGGCCACTGAAATATGTAAACCTGTAGCATTTTGCCATTGATGGATTTGCGAAACTGCTCTTATCTTGCAATATAGCATCTTAAAATCATCCACAAATTTTGCTATTAGGACATAGATTTATCTTTCCTTTATCTGATTATCACCTTGGTTCTACATTTCAGAGGCAAATATCCTTTTGGGGATTACATTTCTTATTCCAACTTTACCTTTACCATGAAAGAAATAAAGCATCTGTGGAGACAAAATGATTGTGAAAGCAAATATGGGAGGCAACTTGTAATGAGGACTGATGATTTTGAAAAGCCAGCTCAAACAAATGTTCTCTGTAGCAATTGGAAGGAATGGAAGCAACCTATCATATGGTAAAGTGACATGGTTTTTCTCCTTTTCAGTCTCTCAAGCTTCATGTAGTTATTATGAACCTTATGTTTTAGGTTTCAAGGAACTAATGATGCTGTGGCCGCTCAATTTTTCTTGAAGAATATACACTCACAGATGAAGATTTCTGCTTTTGATTTATTTGGTGACCCACAAGTTCTAGGATCTAAACCAAATGTATTTGGGGAGCTCATGAGAGTTCTCATATCCCCTTCAAAAGATGTTGAGGCAGCTGTCGATTGGGTTATTGGTGGTGGGGAGAATCCTGACATCTCTTTGCATATGCGGATGCTTATGAATAGGTAATGGAAGTACACACTAATTTCATCGAATGGGAACTATCATGCTTGATTGATAAATGAGGCCGGTGAAGCATACCACCCATCTATCCTGACATGAATCATATTATAGTTATGAATAGCATCAAGCATGCATTGGTTTCGGATGGGTATCGTGATTCCTGTTTCTGCCCCCTATACCTCCATCCGAATAGTAATTCCTCCACCCCACGCTATTCTTTTGTTTGGTAATACTCTGGCCTTCTATATTAATGGAGTGAGTGTTGCCCATGGAGATTCCTTCTTTGTTTTTATTTTCATCAAATACCTCTTTTATTTTGTATATGGCCTTCACCATGTCACTTACATATAGTTATATCATATGTGTGTATACAAATTGCAATTAAGTTTGAAGATCTAACCAATCTCTTTTTTTTTGGTCTTTCCTTAGTATCATTGTAAACTAAAATATTTAAAACCATATATAAATGCATTAGAATATGCAATATATATTAATGAATAAGGAAACTCTTGGTCCCTGTTGTAGCACCTCTTGATATTATTAAGCAAATTGAAGAGATTTCTGATATCAAAATCTTAAAGTAGCTTTTCAATTACTGTTCAAACAGGTCAATTAATATCTCAGACAGAACGCCTCCAACTAGTCAAACAACATGTTGCTTAGTCAAATTGCATATTTGAAGCAAAATTGATCTCTATTCCCACCTTCTATCCTTTTGACACCATCCAGTTCTGTATGCCCGTTCAACTACTGGATAAAAAAAAAATAAAAAGTAAGAAGAAAGAAGAACATCCACTATTAATTTAATCACTTTATTCATTGCTGCTGTATTTACTCTTGGGTAAGGGCATTCATGTAGCCGTCTAACATGGTATTTCTGTTTGAAGGTGTCAAATGATTTAGCTTCTTCAATGACATAGGATAACAGTATATACAAATAACATAAACGAAAAGTAAGAAATGAAAAACCCAGCCAATCATAAAATAGTATTAAGTAGTGAAAGAACTCTACTTTGGTATCCTATCTGTACCTCATGTACTCTTGAAATAGGTATCTTTCATCCTTCAGAAAAGCACATGTATTTACATGCATATTTCATACAATATCCATGCAACATCCCAACTTCATCTGTTCTTTGGATAAGAATGGGTCATCTCACCCAGGATATGTTTTAACTTATTGATGCTACTTCTGTCATTTTTTAAGGTCCATAAGAGCTGTACAGGCTGCATTGCGTTGCATTAAAAAAGCCATACAGAGTCAACACCTAATGTCAAGACCAAAGGTGGTTGTGGTGTCAGATACACCTTCTCTTGTTAAAAGTATCATGCCCAACATAAGTGAATTTGCAGAGGTAATTTTTCAGTTCATATTGGCTGATAATTGGCAAGCAAATGTTGGTGCATGAATCTTTTGAGTGTAGCATATGCCACTCGTAATGCAAGAAATTGTTTTTATTAGTCAGTAACAATGGAAATTACCACTCTGAAATTAGAACTGCAATTGCTATCTTCCTTGTTGCCAATCTGCTGTATTAAATACTTATTTTCTTCATTATCTAGTCTTTTATTACTTACTTTCTGAACATGATGATGTATGAGGCAACCATCAATATATGCAGTGAAATTCGTGGGCTTTTGATTCTTATGCGTATGTGCTTTGACCAGGTTCTTCATTTTGATTATGAAAAGTTTAAAGGAAGTATTTATGAAGGTTTGCCCAAGTCAGATTTTAGAGTGAAGGATTGGGGTCCAGCACCCAGATGGGTTGCTTTTGTAGATTTTTTTCTTGCATCTCGTGCTAGATATGCTGTTGTTTCCGGAGCTCATCGGCGTGTTGGAACTACCTATGCTCAGTTAATTGCTGCACTGGCTGCATCACGCAATCTGGGTACTTGCACCACCTTCATATCTCCTATTATTTCTTATTATTAATTGCAGATGCGCAATGTCTCTTCAAAAACATACTGCTGAAGAATGTGAAAATTCTTTTCTTCAGGAGGCAACTCGTCAGGTTCAAGTTTTTCATTTTTTAGCAGTTTCCAGAGTAATTTATTGGTTGATGGTTTAAAGAATCAGATTGGTTGGGGTCATGTGTGGAACAGATATTCTGGACCATTAAGTTGTCCTGGCCAGACCAATCAGTGCGCATTCACACCACTTCTCCCTCCTGCTTGGTGGGATGGCCTTTGGCAGTCTCCTACTCCACGTGATATCAATCGTCTTGCTTCCTATGGTATCCAACTATCTGGTCTTGGCACGGTTGATATGGATTCCCTTATGAATTACTGTAACTCAAGGAAAGATGTTGTGAGAACCATTACATTCAATTTGTAGCCTTTGGAAGACATATTTCATTGTATTCTTTTTTGGTTTACATTAATAATTATTAGTACAGAATTCGTTACATCACTCTTTTCGCATTCAAGTTTTCTTGGTCCATTTTTGTATCAATTTAACTAGCAAAAAGGGCTATATACATAGCTGGAAAAATGAATTTTTAGGTGTTGAAATTATAGGGTTAAGTAGAAAATGAGGTAAAGAAATAAATGAGACTCTCGATTAGGTAGTGTTAGTGTAGGATTATAAGTATAGATTCAGCCCGATATTACTCTTACCATTTGATATTTTAACACACAATTTTGTATAAGTTTACTCATCACTTCTGAACATGTTGGATCTTGTTCCGTTGCTAACAGTTATGTAAGTATGCGCGCAAGTATAAGTGACAATAAATAATATAGGGCTTGTTTGAGTTCCAGTTATCGTTCCCACAAGGATCTTTTGGGGAAAATTCAAAAACACAAAGTGCAAATGCTTAAACTGAATTTATGAAAAGAAACATAAAAATTTATGAAAAGCAAAACTAATGTAAAATAGCACTGACCATGTTTTAATTTATACCATTATTTTTATTTGGGAAAAACTTCAAAAATTTCTTGTAACTTTCTATATAATCATTTATCCCATTCCCAAAATTTTGAATCATTTACCTCCTGACTTAAATGTTTTTTATTATTCAGCCTCTAAGTGAGAGGTAAGTGATAAAAAAATTTTAAGTCAGGAGATAAGTGAAAAAATATATTAAATAAGGGTGCAAATAATTTAAAAAATTTGTGAAAAAGGTAACCATTGAGAAAACTTATAGGTGATTTTTTGAAATTTTTCCTTTTTATTTTTATATAAATCTCTTATTCCTGCATAGCACTGCATTATGAGCAACTAATGTTACTCTTATTCAAATATTTCACATAAAAAAAATATGGTAAGTTGTACAATTCGTTTTTATGCCCAAAGTGGTAGTTATAATGTCAATTTAGCAGGTAGCAAAATCGCAGATGGCGACACTTGCAGATCCTAGACAATTAGGACAGAACACACTAGAGATTTTTTAATCAATTATGTAACATGACAATACTGAATCTTTACATACTTAAAGCATATTACCTACCTTATAGAGTCAAAGACAAGCAGCATCCTTTCCTACAAACTGAATAAACGGTACAAACTATTTCCGTTACATGCTTTCGTAAAATATAAAACCTTAAAACATATGCTTCTTTCAAATCCCTGCCTCAACCAAATTTTTAGAAAATCTTTCACATAAAAAGACATGTCTCTCTTTGCTTTCTTTTTTTTTAAAAAAAAAAAATTGATGGGCCCCAATAACTTCTCTCATACAACATGAGTTAGAAGGGAAAAAATAAAAATAAAATAAAAAATGAGAAACTTGCCAGTTATGACAACTTATTATCTTTGCATCGCTCAGGAGACTTACCCTTTTAAAAACACAAGGCCACTATTCCTAGCAGTGTTGTATTCTTCCGAAGAAGTGCATTCTGCTCACAAGTAGGCATGGACAGTGATAAAAATGCCTGAAAAGAGAAGAGCCATACCCGTCGCAATATACCCCAAGTCCCCAAGTCACCAAGTTACCACAATCAAAGGAAGAAGCAGAGAAACCAAAATGCAGAAAATGAAATATACCGAAGAGGCATGAAACGGAAAAATTAAAAAATGACCATTTCTAGATTGGTGTCCTTTATGTCAACTTCTCCCCAAGGAACAAGACATGAGTTTGTGCTATCGTAATAAAACTGGGTTTATAATAAAAGAACCAAAGGAAACAAACACAAAAATATGCTGTATTTTTCAGAAATTAAGGGTGCAATTGTGCAAAGGTGAATAGTAAATATGGAATTAGGTACAGAAATAACACTAGTTTTAATGACATAAAAAAAATAACCATGAATATTACGATTAATTTAAGTATTTAACTTCCTAATAGGAAAAATCTTAATTAGATAGCTTCGTTATCGAGGTGGTAATATGGGTTGAACTCGACGGGTCAACCCGTCAAAACGGGGCGGGTTGGGTTACATATTTCAACCCACCAACCCACCTCAACCTGTTCCGTTGTGTTCTGGGTCAAAACGGGTTGGCAGCGGGGCAGGTTGGTCTATCGGATCAATTTTTTTTTCCTTCTTCTATTAGTTAGTATTTTATTTGTTTTTAAGTTTTTATGATATCTAATTTTTTGTTATCTTAGTACTCTTTATAAAAAATATTGAAGAAATTTTTTATTTATGACAAAGGTAATTTATGTATGGAGATAAAAATAAGTTTGTAAAGAATATCTAACTAAATATTAGCATACTGTTATAAAAAAACAAAAAAAAATATTAGCATACTTTTAGACTTAAGATTGGAAAAAAAACTAAGGGAAATGTGATATGAAAATAAGTAATATTATAATATTTATAAAATATAATTTATTTTTTATTTTTAATTATTTTCATTTTTAAGCGGATTGACCTGTTAACCCACCATAAAACGGGGCGGGTTGAGGTTTTCAATTCAAATTCAAGTGGCGGGGTGGGGCGGACCAATACATTTTTAACGGGTTGGTAACGAGATGGGGTGGGTCAGGACGGACCAACCCATTTTGCCATCCCTACTTGGTTAGGTGAACAAGGCCTCTCCCGAATCTGAATAATTTTCACTTAGATTTGGTGGGGTGCGCCAGGCCCGTGCAATAGTGCTAAACATGGGCGACATTTGAGAGGCCCAATAGCAAGCTATTGTGTTGGACTCTCCCCCTCACACATGGGCGACACTTAGATTTGGTGGGGTGCGCCAGGCCCGTGCCCCTTAATTAATGCAAAGCTAAAGAGCGCTGATAGGAAGACAACCTAATGGTCTTCCATCAAAAGATTACCTTAGACCTGACAAACTAACCCCACAATTCAGCTATAACCCAATTCGTCGCGTCGCTTCTATCTTAATTAGAGAAAGATCACATTTTTAACATTATTATATATAATTTTTTTTAGTAAAGTATCTTTGGATCTTAATAAATATTATGGGATCTAATTAATTCCTTAGAAAAAAAGAAAAGTTTATTCGTGGTCACTCTAAAATTTAAAATAGATAACCCCCAAAGGTAACTCCGTTGGCAACTGAGCTTCCAAAGATTTGCTTAGGTCAGAGTTCAAATCATATCTCAAGCAAATTCTTGGAAAATCTTTAGGGGACAGAGGACATGCCTCTCTCCTCAAAGGGGGATTAGTCTCATCTTCATCCGGTAGCGAAGCTCAATGCACCCACTGTTCCATTGAGGGGTGCACCCACTGTTCCATTGAGGGATAGCCTTTGGGTCGTACTTCGAGGACAAAGTGACCGGATGAGGTTGAATGAGGATACCCTCTAGGTTGTACAAAAAAAAATTTAAAATTTTTTAAAATAGATTTATGTTAGTCCCATGGTTTCTACTAACATAGATCTATTCTGAATTTCATAAAAATCATAAGTTGACTTTTTTTTTTCTTCTAAAAGATTAAAAATTACTTTACTCTAATTTTTTTTATAGTTTTTTCTATTAATTTATTAATTAATAGAGTAATCTGATTGAATTGGATAAAACCCTAAAAATGATAAAATTCTTAATACAATTTTTTTGGAAAAAATGTGTGTCATCCCCTAAAGTTATGTCATTTTAAGTGCGAGAAAGAGATAGATTATGGGAAAAAGAGAGTGAACAAAAAATAAATAAAGGTGTGGGTTTTATTTCTTTATGAGAGTGAAATGATATAAGTTTTGTCATTTAAAATGACAAACACTTTTCCCGGATCTTTTTTAATACAATAGTATGCTTGTGCCTTATAATGTTAGTTAAATCGTTCTCTTTATAATCTCCAAAATTCATTTTTGCATATCATTTCTAATTTATTTTGCTACTGATAATGTCATTCCATTACCAGAGTTGATAGAAAGTATATATCATTTTTTTTTATAATAATGAGATATCCTCAATTAACTTTCTCGAGTCACCTCGTCCTTAGAGCGCGGCCTCAAAAACTACCTCGTTGGAATAACGGGTACATTGAGTTTCGTCACCAAAAAAATGATGAGATTAATCTCTCATTCAATGATAGAAACACGTCTTCTGACCCCAATTTTTTTTTTCCTTCAAAAACTTGTTTGAGACGGAGTTTTGCATCCCTGATCCAAACCAACCTTGGGAGTTGAGAGTATCATTTCTTTACGGAAGAGATATTAAACATTGTTCAGCAATCCCTTCTAAAATGTCAAACAAACACCATTGTAGTTATTAAAGTATATTGTATGTGTATATTTCAGAGAATGAATCCTGTTATATGTTATTTAATATGATCATATTAATTATATGAAAGGATCTTAATCATTTATAATCAAATCAATAGTAACGATAGATAAGAGAAAAATATATATTGGGCTTATTTATAAAAAAACCACCTTGTAGTTAGGGTCTTTTTCAAAAGACCACCTTATAGTTTTAATATTTTTAATTAATCTTCTTATACTATTAAATCACAATAATTAAACATATTTCAAAAATTTAATACAAAAATACTCTTCTTCTTATCAATCATTTCATTGGCTACATTTATGGTGCTACCTGTGTTTATAATCCATATATGTTTCTCCATTTATAAACGACATTCTTGCATTTTTTAGTGGCTTTAGAATTTTTAAGTTACAATTTTTTTTCTCTATCGGAACTGGGTTTTGTTTGATTATCACATTGAGCTCTTCTCATGCTTGCAAATTCTATTAGGTTTGTGATGATGTCTTTGCTTTCCCTCTAAATGCTTAGTTTTAATGAATCTATTCTTTATTTAATTTTATCTAGCTAAGGTTGATTTCATGACACTTTCGAGATATCGATTTCTTATGTGTTAAGGATGCAGCACCCTTAATGGAAAGAACTCAGGAACAGAAAGGGAATACTTCAGTATTATTCAGAATAAGACCTTCAAGGTCAGTTGTGCAACATTTATACAGCTGTGGAAAAGTAACTAACCATTGCCACGTAGGCATAACAAACTATTCACTTAACAAACTAACTAACAACCCATGCAAAGCACTAACAAACAATCAGATCCCCTCCCAACAGACTCAACAAACGACAGCTCTCCTCCTAACAGATTCAAGCTGCAAACCGATCATGTAGCTGTGTAATCCTTGCTCCACTGAGGAGCACTCTTCATCCTGAAGGATCTCCTCTTCGTAACATTCGCCCCTGGTTGAAAAGGAACCTTGTCCTCAAGGTCCAAGTCGGGATAAAGTAGCTTTAAATCTGACTCACTTTCCCAAGAAGCATCTTCAGGTAATGCAGCAGTCCATTGAACCAGCCACTGTCGCTGCTGTCCACTCTTGGTGGTAACCACGCGAGACATCAATACAGACAGAGGTTGCTGGACAGGAAAATTGTTATGAGAAATGATAGGAAAAGTGGGAACTAAATCCTTATGATCGCCCCTAAACGGTTTCAGAACGGAAACATGGAAGGAAGAATGAATCTTGCACCCCTCTGGCAGCTGCAACTGATAGGAAACAGGACTCAGGACCCGAATAATAGGAAAAGGTCCAAAATACCGTTTGGACAACTTCTGATTATGCCGTTTAACCAAAGAAATTTGTCTATATGGTTGTAACTTAACCAAAACCAAATCTCCAACCTTCAGCACAATGTCCTTCCTATGTCGATCAGCTTGGATCTTCATCCTATTTTGGGCATCATGCAGATGCTTCTTCAAACTTACCAACAGCTCATTCCTATGGGATAAGGTAGCATCCACTGCTTCCACCTTAACTGATCCTTGAGGATAATGAGGAATCATAGTTGGTAGTTTGCCATATAAGGCCTGGAAAGGAGTGATGCCAATGGAGGAATGCACAGCTGAATTATAGTGCAATTCGGCCCAACCAAGAAAAAAAACCATCTATGATTCTCATCCAAACAAAAGGCACGAAGATATTGTTCCAAATATCTGTTAGTGACCTCAGTTTGCCCATCAGATTGGGGGTGATAGGATGTGCTAGTCCTTAGAGTAGTGCCACTCATCTTGAAAAGTAGAGACCAAAATTGGCTAAGGAAAATGCTGTCCCTATCCGAAACTATAGTTTTAGGAAATCCATGTAACTTTACTACAATATCACAGAATAAGGTAGCAACTTTAGCAGCTGTATATGGATTAGCCAAAGCCCCAAAATGAGCATACTTAGTTAACCTATCCACCACCACAAGAATTACCGAAAATCCTTTTGAAAGCGGCAAGCCAGTGATGAAGTCCATGCTCAGATCTTCAAAGACTCCTTCAGGAATGGGAAGTGGTTGTAACAAACCCAACGGAGGAGTAGTGGCAGACTTGATTACTTGGCAAACAGCACATTGCTTCACAAACAAAGTAACATCTTTTCGCATGCTAGACCAATGGAAGGATGCTGACAATCTCAGGAGAGTTCGAGTGATTCCAGCATGTCCTCCAAGAGGAGTTGCATGAGCCTCATTAATCAACAACTGGCAAACTTGAGATTGAGATCCTAAAAAGAATCTATTCTTATGGAACAGAATGCCATCTCGAACTGTAATGTTAGGATCATTACAAGTTCCATCTCTGATTCTTGAGTGTAAATCCACTAACTCACTATCAGTACCATTCTCTTCTTTGATTCTAGAGACCACATCAAAAGTGATCTGAGATATGAGGGATAAAGAAGTTCCTGTACAGTCTTCCTCTTCATCTCTTCTTGATAAGGAATCAGCCACAATGTTAGAAACTCCTGACTTGTACTCGATTGTAAAGTCATATCCCATCAGCTTGCACATGTATTTCTGTTGCTCCAAAGTTTGAATGGTTTGAGAAAGCAACTCCTTCAAACTTCTATGATCGGTCTTAATGACAAACTTAGATCCCAACAAGTAATGCCTCCACTTTTTCACTGCTGCAGTGACTGCATATAGTTCCCGAACATAGGTGGAAGCCATTCTCATTCGAACCCCCAGCTTTTTGCTAAAATAAACAATTGGCTTACTTAATTGAAGAAGGACAGCTCCAATACCAATTGCCGAAGCATCAGTCTCAATGACAAATGGCAAGGAAAAATCCGGTAAAGCCAAAACAGGAGTGGACGTCATTGCTTGTTTTAACAGGTTGAAGGCTTCATTGGCACTCTCATTCCAAACAAAGGAATCAGCCTTCAACAGATCAGTAAGAGGACCAGCCAAATCTGCATAATGCTTAATGAATCGCCTATAATAGCCAGTGAGCCCAATGAATCCACGAAGCTGCTTGACCGTTCTTGGTTGAGGCCATTGGATCATAGCTGCAATTTTCTTGGGATCAGCCTTCACTCCCCACTTGGAAACTATGTGCCCCAAGTAATCAATTTCGGATAAGGCAAATGCACATTTGCTCAACTTGACCATAAACTGGTTCTGTTGCAAGCAAGCCAGTGTGACTCTTAAATGTTCCAAATGATCCCAAAAAGAAGAACTATAAATGAGAATATCATCGAAAAAAACTATGATAAACTTTCTCAAATATGGTTTGAACATTTGATTCATGGCCGACTGAAAGGTAGATGGAGCATTGGTTAATCCAAAAGGAAGCACCAAAAACTCATAATGGCCTTCATGAGTTCTAAATGCCGTTTTAGGAGAATCATGAGGAATCAACCGGATTTGGTGATAACCACTCCTCAAATCCAATTTAGTAAAAAATTCAGCACCTTGTAATTCATCTAACAATTCATCTATTGTAGGAATAGGAAATTTGTCCTTCACAGTGATGTTGTTGAGTGCCCTATAATCAATGCACAACCTCCATGAATTGTCTTGCTTCCTTACCAATAGGACAGGAGAAGAAAAAGGGCTGTGGCTTGTTTTGATGAATCCCGAAGCTAGGAGGTCAGCCACTTGTTTCTCAATTTCTGTCTTTTGATGATGTGCATACCTGTAAGGTTTGACACTAACCGGTTGTGCTCCTTCCATGAGATGAATAGCATGATCACAATCCCGCGATGGAGGAAGACCCTGTGGCATCCGAAACACAGCTTGATATGTAACCAGAACTTCCCACACTTCTGCAGACACTTGCTTCTGGAAGGCCAGTAATTCAGGTAGCAATGTAACATCAGCACTAGGAGACTCACCAGCTGCCATATAGGAACAAGATCCACACAGCGGTGCAGGACCCTTGTTGCTAATATCTCCAGCTAATATAACCCTGTTATGATTCCAAACGAACTCCATGGACATGTCACTGTAATCATGTATCACCCTGCCCAATGAACTTAACCAAATAATTCCCAAAATGATTCCCAGGTTAGAGAGCTCAATCACCCACAGATCCACCTGAAAAATTTGTCCTTGTATGAACAAAGATACAGCTGGACACTTCTTGTCACAAATGAGGAATTCACCATTTCCCAGGAAAACTCTCATCCGTGGAATCTTAACCCAAGGAAGATGCAAGTCCTCAGCAATGCTCTTTTGGACAAAATTATGAGTACTCCCTGAGTCAATAAGAATGGAAACTAACCTCTCCTTCAGAAGGACTTGGAACTGCAAAGCCCTAGGATTCAAGTCAGCTGCCATGGAATGGAGAGCTGCATCTTGAGAATCCTGCTGAGATTGTTCAGGCTGCCACACGATCTGCTCTTCCGAATCTAAGTCCCCATCCTCACACTCACCCACCAACATAAGCAACTTAGCTTTGCAACGATGCTTAGAAGTCCATTTATCATCACAAGTGTAACAAAGTCCCAAATCCCTGCGCTTCTGTAAGTATTCTTGGGATACTTTCCTGTAAGGAACATTTGAAGGTAATGCAGGAAAAGAAGGTAGGGTCGAAGGCACCTGCTTCCCAGAATTGGAGGCAGAATTTGGTTGCTCCACTATAGTAATTGGCTTTGGAGAATATTTCTTATTGCTGTAAGAAGAAAACGAACCGCGTAACTCAGAAAAATGAGCCTCATATGTAAGAGCCAATTGCATGGCCTGATGTAGAGAAACCGGTTGATGCAACTGAATTGCTCTCTTCAGATCGGGTTGTAGACCAGAAACAAAAAAACTCTTCAACACCTCATCGGAGAAATCAGTCACTTGATTGATCAACGCTTCAAAATCACGAATATACTCATTGAGAGCTCCATCCTGCGTCAACTTGGAAAGAACTCCACGCAAATCCGTATAAGCATTTCCACCAAATCTATGAGTCACAGCAGCCTTCAAAGCTTCCCACGACTGAATGGTTCCGCCATTGAATATCCATTGGAACCATGGGCCAGCCAAGCCTTCCATCTTCATTCCAGCCAACCGAACCTTCAAAGGCTCAGGAATTTGTTGTAAACCGAAATACATTTCAGTTTTAAAAATCCAAGCTACCGGATCAGTACCCAAAAATGAAGGTAATTCCATTTTTATGGACTTCATGATGTTCCTTGGATCATTAGGATCGTACCTGTTATGCAGTACTCCCACATTCTCACCGCTAGAAGAACCTGATTGAGCTTTTGCGTGAGCGTGGTCACCCGAACGAATATCACCTCCAACAATGGCTGCATGGATTTGTTGTAATTGAGAATTGATGGAAGAAAACTGATTCTGATGATCAGCAAACTTTTGCTGAATTTCTTCCAAATTACGATCAATGCGCTGTTGAAAGGAACCAAGTTCCTCAGCTATCTCCTGAAGACGCATGACGATGCGAACGTTCAAGAAGAAAGAAGCAATGAAAGCACCAATGTTAAGGATGCAACACCCTTAATGGAAAGAACTCAGGAACAGAAAGGGAATACTTCAGTATTATTCAGAATAAGACCTTCAAGGTCAGTTGTGCAACATTTATACAGCTGAGGAAAAGTAACTAACCATTGCCACGTAGGCATAACAAACTATTCACTTAACAAACTAACTAACAACCCATGCAAAGCACTAACAAACAACAGATCCCCTCCCAACAGACTCAACAAACGACAGATCTCCTCCTAACAAATTCAAGCTGCAAACCGATCATGTAGCTGTGTAATCCTTGCTCCACTGAGGAGCACTCTTCATCCTCAAGGATCTCCTCTTCGTAACATTATGTGAATGAATGCCTTCTATAATAATAATAAAAGTATGTTTAACATCATTGCACTTAATTATAATTTGCATAAATATGCATGGATGCTCATTTCATATGAAATTTTGATTTGGGTTTACGTCTAGGTTTGCTGTGTAGAAAGGAAGGATAAATGCTCATTTCATGTTTAGTGACAGGATGTGAAACATCCCCAACTGAAATCCAACGTGATAAAAGTAATAAATGAAGTGATTGATAATGAGAAGAGTATTTTTGTATTAAATTTATTAAATATGTTTAATTATTGTAATTTAATAGTACAAGGAGGTAATTTATTTGAATCAAAAGTATAAGGTGGTGTTTTGAAAAAGACCTTAACTACAAGATGATTTTACGGAATTTAGCCAAAATATTAAAATAAGAATTAACAAAATATATCCATGGTCCTAATGTTAATCTATTTATAAATAATCATATTAAATAATACACCAGAATTTACTCCCATTTCAAGCAACAAAGTGGGAGTTTTATCTACAAATCCTAATGCCTCAAAGTCAAAAGTCACATGTCCGCGCAATATCCACAAACGAGCTATACTGATGTTCTTAGGGTCGTGTTTGGCTACCCGCTTTTTAAAAGAAACTTATGCAAATGTAAGAAAGATTCTTGAAATGACATGTTTGGTTTACGGTGATTTAGTGAGAAAGTTATCCATCCAATTTGCAAGGGTTTTTAGATTTTGGAACACAATGATAGGTTTATTTACTGTTGAGAAAGCGTTGGGAGGTGGGTTTTTGAGATAAAGCTGGGTAATCTCACTGTTCACTCAAATTTCTCACTATATATTACCTCCAACCAAACATACATTTCCTAAAAATTACCTAATTTTTTCAGTAAAGTTTTCCCCCACCAAATTACTTTTTTTAACATATTCCTATCTATCTCACTTTATCTCACTTTCTTACCATCTCCCTATCAATTCTATTTCTTTAGTATTCAAAAAATTTCTTCTCAACCAAACGCACCCTAAGAGTATCTCAGAAAATGCAGCCACACGTCCTAAGAGCATAACGAAGCCTTTTATACCAAAAAAGATCCAAATTAATTTTCACCAAATCTCATTTTTTAAGCCTTTTATACATATGCGATCATTTGGTGTCTCTTATTAAGGCTGCATAAGATACTCAAGCCTTAGACTTATTATAGATAAGATTATTCCTGTAGCATAACTTTGTTGTTCCATGGAACTTTTCGAGGGAAGACCTCTCATAAAAAATTACATAGACAGTTTGCTAATGAACTGATATATATATAAACACACTGACTATTCAACTGATATATAGGACTCATACACTTTTTATATGTGTGTAAAAAATTATCTCTTATAACATAAAAAATATCAAACCATTTTCTTATCTATCCAATTCTATCAGTTTTCTAAGTTTTATTTTGAACTTTCAATGACATAAAAGAAAATAAGTATAAAAAGATATTTTTGAAATTTGAAACGAAAATATTATAAGAAAACATTCTTACCCTTTTCTTCAGGGAGCTTCTTTGCATTCGGCCGGAATAAATTTTTGGTGCAACTAATGCATCGAAAATCCAGCGCATGTTATTCATTTCATGACACGGGAACAAAAAAATCACATCATCTAGTCAATTGTTATTCAATTTTTCTTTTTTCAGATGATTATGATATTTTTTGTTCATATGTCAAAATGAATGGCAGATATGCACTGAATTAATTGCACTAAAGATTTATTCCTGCATCCGACCCATGTGTTATGAATATAATATAATGAAATTTACTACAATAACTGCATATTTGAATTTATTTTTTGTAAACTCAAATTTTGTTTTCGATTGCTCCATCGGTTTCGGGGCTTCGCCCGACTATGTCCAATTCGACCCGCGTCGGTTACCTAGTATTGGCAGGTGAGTCTCTAGCGAGGATCTTCTGAACAATATTGAATTTATAAAAGTAATTTTAATTAAAAGTGAAGTTATATATATTTTAATATTATTTGCTTAGAATGCAAAAGCTACATGAAAATACTCTCTCTCTCTTTTTTTTTTTTTGATAAACTAAAATACTCTCTTTTAAATCACGGTATTATCCATTTTCTCATTTAAAACAAAAATCAGATTTTTTTCAACAAGTTTGCAAAAAGACAAAATCATAGATAAAACTTTAAAGTGTAAGAGTTGAAATAAAGTAATTTATGTTTTGTTTTCACTTACTTAATCGCAAAAACGAAATAAAATTACTTATGTTAATATCTCGTTTAACCACGTTTTTCCATTTAAAACAGACACCGAACATCTTTTAAACAGATTTACCAAAAACAAAATTATGGTTAAATGTCTCATAACAGTAATGTTACAATTCTACCTGGCAACAAACCTATATTCTCGATAAGGACAGACAAAGCAGATTTCTGCAAATAAGGTATCAGAGGGGACATAACTAAGTGATCATGAGTTTGATACTCACTGCTCTCATTCTATCAATAAAAAATTAAAATATGAGAGGACGTATCAGAGAAATACAAAATCATTAATATAACATCACCCAACATCCTAATTTTAAGTTGAATTGATTTTTTATCCTAAACTCCTTTGTTGTCATCGCTCTTGCCCACCAAATTTCGCTACTATTTTGCCCCATTCTCACCTTCAGATTCCTTCCAAATCATTCGATTCAACATTGACTCTCAAAACTTTCACAGCTCATAGTATGTTCTTATTCTTTGTATTTTTTTCAAGATTACCTCTTTACAAAATTTTATTAAAAAATATATATATTATTTGACTTATAGGTATTATATGCATCTCATGTGTATCTCGTTCTTAGTTTGTTGGGTATGTGTTTATGTATGTGATTTATTTATTTTTTATTTTTCTTTATTTCTTTAATTTTTTTTGTTGGGGTATTCTTATATGAGTTCTTTAATGTATATTAGTAAATCCTCATTCTTCATTTTTTTTTTGTTGCTTTTTTTTGTCTCATTGACAAGTTCGGCCTCTTTTTATCAAAAAAGTTAACATTTTATTTGACTTGTTAGTGTTGTATGATTTACCTATCTCGTTAATGTTTGTTGGGCATATGTTTATGTTTCTGTTTTTTTTTTTTTTTTTTTTCTCTTTATCTATTTAATTGTTTTTTATTGAAAAATACTCATATAAGTTGGTTGGTTGGTGGACATCTTCAGAGCTGAGTTGCATTATTGTTGTTCTACTTGCATGATTTGTTTATGTAAATTTTGAGTTGTAACGTATTTGTCATTTTAAAAATTGACTTCCAAATATATTTAATTTTTTTTAGTATAATTTGATTGGCTTTCACTTGTTTGATGTTTGCTTCTTTTATGTTTAAATATTATGGTCATTTAGTTTTAAAATAAATACTTTTGTACTTAAGATTAGGATTAAGATTAGATATATGAACTAATCAATGATTAAGTTTAGGGATAAGAACCAATAATTAATATTAAAATTAGGATTAAGATTAGGTATGCGAACCACCCAAGGCCTAGTTCATTTAAGTTAAAGATTGACTTGACCCATCTCAATCAATGATTAGAATTAGGTATACGAACCAATCAATGATTATGATCACCAATAAACATGTGGATCAATTGATATTGAGTTATTCAAACTTAATCAATAGTCTCACGTTCAAATTTTGGATATATAGACGTGGTGTATATATATATATATATATATATATATATATATATATATATATCGTTAAATTAATTAATTAAGAATATTATTTATAGAGTTTATATAGTTTTTTGTAATGTGTATATATAAAATAAAATATCTCCTAAATTTGAATTTTCACTTTCGCATATCTTAAAATTTTTTTAACACAATATATCTTAAATTATTGAGTTACCGTGAATAATGCATTTAAATTAGCATATAAAAATGAGAATAATCAATGCCTTTAAATTAGATTAGCGCATATATTGATATCAATACAATTTCGATGCGTGATTTAAGCAAAAAAAAGGAAGTTACCATATTATATATATACACACATATTTGGGACTTTGACCATTTTGCCACTGTTCATCATTTAATTTACCAAAATGTCACGCGAACAGTAAAAATTACCAAAGTGCCACACTGGGTAATTCGCTGCTGCCTGTAGCGAATTAGGTCTGCTGACGTGTCGTCTCCTCACTGGACCACGTAATTCGCTACACAGTGTAGCGAATTACGTGGTCAAAAGGTCTGCCCGGTCAGACTCTTTAACGACACGTGTCATCTCCTCATTGGTCCGCGTAATTCGCTACACAGTGTAGCGAATTACGTGGTCAAAAGGCTGCAATGTCAGCTGTTTGAGTGACACGTGTCAACCATGCAATGGTCCACCTAATTCGCTACACAGTGTAGCGAATTACGTGGACAACGGTCACCTGCTCCTCTGCGCATGTCAGACACGTGTCAAGCATCCACATAATTCGCTACACTGTGTAGCGAATTATGTGGCAACGGTCACCTGCTCCTCTGCGCATGTCAGACACGTGTCACACATGCACATAATTCGCTACACAGTGTAGCGAATTATGTGCATATTTTTCCTACTTATACCCTGCGTCCCACCCCTTCCCCCTCACCATTCTCTCCACTCCTCTCATATTCTCCATCTTTCTAACTATTTTTCTCTCTCTAAAATATTTCTCTCTCCAAGATTTTTCTCTCTCAAGAAGGTTAGTCTCTCTTTTCATTTTAATTTTTTTTGTTTCTTTTTTAATATGTTTATTTAATTAATTATGTTTTATAAATATGATATTTACAATTGCATGAATAGGTTAGTATATATGTTACATTATTTAGTGTTTAGGATTGAAACTTTAGGTTAGTAAATATGTTATATTATTTAGTGTTGAAATTTGAAATTTTAGGTTAGTGAATGTGGTGTATTATTTAGTGTTGATATTTAACACTTTAAGTATTTGAAACTTTAGGTTAGTGAATGTGGTGTATTATTTAGTGTTGATATTTGAAACCTTAGTTTAGTGAAACCTTAGGCTAGTAAAATGTGTTAATATTATTTAATGTTTATATTTTAGGCATTAGGTTAATAGTGTTGTTAATTTATTTTATGCATAAATGAATGGTTAGATTAGGCGTACATAATTAAAATTTGTAATTAATTTATAATCTTAGTAATTACGTGAATTTATATTAACGTATAAAAGCTTAGGTGTAATTAATTTAATCTTTTATTTATTGTCCAATTTTTTAAAAATATTTTTTAATATTGGCATTTGAAACCTTAGGTTAGTAAATGGGTTAATGTATTTTATGCATGATTTAATTAGGTGTTAATAATTTAAGTTTGATATTCATTAATTTTTAATTTAATAATTTATAAATATTGTTGATATTTTAGCCATTAGGTTAATAGTTATGTTAATTTAATTTACGCATAAATGGATGGTTAGATTAGGCGTACATAATTAAAGTTTGTAATTAATTTATAATCGTTAATGATTGTGCTTATTTTTTAATCTTGATTTTTAAAACCTTGGGTATGTAATTACGTGAATTTATATTAACGTAGGTCTAATTAATTTAATCTTTTATTTATTGTCTAATTTTTTTAAAATATTTTTTAATATTGGCATTTGAAACCTTAGGTTAGTAAATGGGTTAATGTATTTTATGCATGATTTAATTAGGTGTTAATAATTTAAGTTTGATATTCATTAATTTTTAATTTAATAATTTATAAATATTGTTGATATTTTAGCCATTAGGTTAATAGTTATGTTAATTTAATTTACGCATAAATGGATGGTTAGATTAGGCGTACATAATTAAAGTTTGTAATTAATTTATAATTGTGCTTATTTTTTAATCTTGATTTTTAAAATCTTGGGTATGTAATTACGTGAATTTATATTAACGTAGGTCTAATTAATTTAATCTTTTATTTATTGTCTAATTTTTTTAAAATATTTTTTAATATTGGCATTTGAAACCTTAGGTTAGTAAATGGGTTAATGTATTTTATGCATGATTTAATTAGGTGTTAATAATTTAAGTTTGATATTCATGAATTTTTAATTTAATAATTTATAAATATTGTTGATATTTTAGCCATTAGGTTAATAGTTATGTTAATTTAATTTACGCATAAATGGATGGTTAGATTAGGCGTACATAATTAAAGTTTGTAATTAATTTATAATTGTGCTTATTTTTTAATCTTGATTTTTAAAACCTTGGGTATGTAATTACGTGAATTTATATTAACGTAGGTCTAATTAATTTAATCTTTTATTTATTGTCTAATTTTTTTAAAATATTTTTTAATATTGGCATTTGAAACCTTAGGTTAGTAAATGGGTTAATGTATTTTACGCGTGATTGATTAGGTGTTAATAATTTAAGTTTGATATTCATTAATTTTTAATTTAATAATTTATAAATATTGTTGATATTTTAGCCATTAGGTTAATAGTTATGTTAATTTAATTTACGCATAAATGGATGGTTAGATTAGGCGTACATAATTAAAGTTTGTAATTAATTTATAATTGTTAATGATTGTGCTTATTTTTTAATCTTGATTTTTAAAACCTTGGGTATGTAATTACGTGAATTTATATTAACGTAGGTCTAATTAATTTAATCTTTTATTTATTGTCTAATTTTTTTAAAATATTTTTTAATATTGGCATTTGAAACCTTAGGTTAGTAAATGGGTTAATGTATTTTACGCGTGATTGATTAGGTGTTAATAATTTAAGTTTGATATTCATTAATTTTCATTAATTAGATATGGAGCATGATTCGCCACCTCGCCCAGTGTCTCCACGCAGTGTGATTGATCCTGGGCCTTCAGATAAGACGCTCTTAACTCTGCAGGATAAACATATATCCACACATGTGTGGAACACTTGTGAGGATCAGGATCCTGATGATCGGGTGATTAACGTGCGACATGCGGCGACGCATGATCACGAGGACATTCCGGAGGAGATTACGCCATGGCTGAGGCAGGCTGGCTTTTACCATATTGCGCGCTTGCGCAATCATGAGGTTAGTAATTTTTGATTGTATCATTATATCTTGACTTTGGAATATGGCATTGTGATAATAATATTTTTATTGATGCTTTTACCCACATATTTTTATGATTTCAGATTGATCATGCCCTTGTGTCTGTGCTTGTCGAGCGTTGGCACCCAGAGACAAGGACATTTCACATGAGGATGGGTGAGGTCACCATTACCCTAGAGGATGTGCATCATCTGCTAGGTTTGCCCACCGATGGTCAGGTTGTGTCCGGGCGACACGGACGACATCCTTTTAAGGATTTGGTCCGTGATTACTTAGGTGTTCAGGCACAGCCTGGTAGGGAATTGTCTGGGGGCTTGTTGGGTCTGCACTTCTTGCGACAGGCATTTCGCTATTATGCACCCCATGCAAACACCGAGGTGGACCGGATGAGATATACTCGCGCTCTAATTTTGCGTATACTCGGGGGGACGCTGTTCGTGGACACTGCTTCTAGCTTCGTTCCTGCGAGGTACTTGACATATTTGGATAATTTCCAGCGGTGTGGAACGTATAGTTGGGGCTCTGCAGTTCTTGCCGTGTTATATAAGGAATTGTGCAAAGTGACTGACAGGAGACGTTCTGACATGGGTGGTTGTGTACTATTATTGCAATTATGGGCGTGGACTAGATTCCCGCCTATCTCTCCCGGGATACCCGCAGTCATTGATGAGGAGGCTGCTTATGGACACAGGTAATTGCACTGTTGTCATTTGTGAATTATTCAAATAGATATATCTGTTAATATTTGAATAATTATTGTATGGTATTGAATGTCGTATTTTTCTTGCAGGTTTAATTTTTATGTGCAACGGCAGACTGTGTGTTCACATATACGCAGGTACCGACATCGTCTAGACGTTATGCGCAGACGTGAGTTTTGTTGGAGGCCGTACCTTGGTTTCATAGGTAATCCACCTCTTTCTGACACCGCCCGCAGATGGATCGCTGTCTGTCCACTAATTTGTTACCAGGTCGTGGTATATCAGCAGCCAGATCGAGTTCTACGACAGTTTGGATTTCAGCAGCCTATTCCACCTGCTCCGATTAGTTGTCTTGACCTGCTGACGATTTCCATTACTGGTAAGACAGACGTAGACTGGAGGGAGAGACATGCATTCTTTATCGCTCAGTGGGAGAATAGGGATTCTCTAGTACTGCAGGACCTTTTTCCTCTTCCGCAAAATGATGACGGCCATCTATCTGTTAACAGTGAGTATATGGGGTGGTATCATAGAGTGACCCGTCGATGGATGACCCGCAGGGCTGCGATTGCGACGCACGTGGTATGTTGTAATACTATTGAATTATGTGTTCTTAACCTTTTTTTATAGTAGCTAACAAATTTAAACATGTATGTCCTACAGGCTGATCGCACGGAGACAGTGGTCCATATGGCTTCGCCAGAGGGTCGGGAATCGTTCTCTATGGATCAGATTTATCACGAGGCACTCAGGGCCCTTGCCGCGTGTGATGATATGAACAGATTGACAGATTCTGGCGAGCCCGCAGCCCGACCGGTGGTACGTAATACAGAGGACCCTCCACCTGTCCAGCGTCGTAGTCGACGTGCGCGTTATGAGGGCCTGCCGCTTCACCATACCACACCTCCGGTTGCTGATACACCACATGTTGTCCCTGCCATGCCTCCCCGTCCCGCCGGCATGTATTATTCCCCAGGTTTTCCAGCTGGTCCTTCACAACAGTATTGGTGGCCACCCCAGCCTGGGTTTCATGCTACACAATATCCACCTTGGCCGACAGCGCAACCTATGGGACAATATGTATTTCCATCTCAGCCATATCCTATGTATACAGGCGGTAGTAGTTCACAGCCTCCACAGGGTTTAGATTCATTCCCAGATTACTACAGGCCAACTACTGATCCTGGCGAGCCATCATATGCACATGCTCCGGTGCTTGCCACTCCGACAGCCTATTCGACGAGTTTCTTGCAGTCACCACATTCACAGCCATTCGGGGAGTTTTCTGCTCAGGATTTGGCCGATGTTATGGGAGAGGCGGCTGATGATCCCCCTATTGTTGGCGGTGGTGGCGATGATCCTGGTCATGCGCAGGCGGCACATGGCGATGATCCCGGTGCTGATCCAGTTGCTGGTGGTGATGGTGTTGATGCTGAGGGGATTAGGCGAAACCCTATTCGTCAGGCCAGGTTAACTTGTATGCTGTCACCATTTGACCATGATACAGCTAAATGCGCGGGGTATCATGCTCGACAGCACTGATGTGTTATTTTGTTGTGTTTGTCTGTATTTAGGTTGAGTTTGTTTAATGTCGATGGACTGTTGACTCTTATTTACATATATTTTGCACTTGTGTTGGAGACTATATTTTTACACATATGATGCATTATTTATAATTACAGTTATGTTCTTATCGGCTTGACTGATTAAAATATTAAATGACGGTACTAAATATTATAACAAGGCACACATGAAGTACATCACTACTATAACATATTTATGCATATAATAAAAACTTAAACTGATTCACTGCTGTGGTTGCTGTCGCGAAGGACAATGCCGTTTATTATGCCCAACCTGCCTACAATAACCGCACCTTGTTCGAGTAATTGCGCCTTCACGAGAATCCATCTCATTGTGAATACGTGTACTTCTAGGCCTTCCCCGTTGACGTTTCATGGACACATCTGGTATAACTGTTGCACGTGCAAATGGCGGTATAAAATCCTCGTTACCAATTGGATACCATTGAGCTGAATAAATTTCACATTGATTCTTGGCACTGTATGCAGGGTCTATGTACAGTGTGGGATCGTGATGCGTCGATGTACATGCCGCAATGACATGGCTACAGGGGAACCTGAAAGCAGTGAACTCACCACACTGACATGTACGGTCAGATAACGAAACCGACCATTTCTTACCTTCGCGATGAGTACGTACATTATATGACTCTTGCACTTCAAATCTTGTCCGTTGCACGTCATAAGAAGTTACGTAATGTGTCCTGGCCTTATCTTGATTGTCCACATATAGTCGCCACATGACTTTGGCGAAGCGATTACCTCTCTCAAGCTCCTCACGGGCTTTTTGTCCGTGCTCTAAAAAATATGCCACCAGTCTACTGTAAGTTATACGCACAAGTGAGGCGATTGGAAGGTTTCGCGCCCCTTTTAGAACTTTATTAACACACTCTGACAGATTTGTTGTCATATGACCAAATCTTCTTCCTTGTAGATCATAAGAGATGCTCCACTTCTCTTTCGGGATGCGATCAATCCATTCAGCTATTTGAGGGCTTGTTTCTTTAAACTTCTCTAAACCAGCATCAAAGTCTAAGCGCGATGTTGTATATCCTACACATTTAACACAAAAAACATTACTATTGGTGGTCCATTATACCAATCAGACAAATTGAAAACATACCTAACTTCTTCAACTGCTTCTTCAACATGACATTCTTGAACTTGTGATTGAAATTACTTGCCACGTGGCGAAGGCAATACACATGGTATGCCTGTGGTGGAGACCATCCTAGATCAACATTGTTCACTGCAGCCAAGATTCCCGCATGCCTATCAGATATCAGACAGATTCCAGTTTTTTGCATAACATGTATTCGAATAAGTGCTAAGAACCACGACCAGTTGTCAGTATTTTCTGCAGACACGATAGCGAATGCGATTGGAAGAATGTAATTGTTGCCATCCACTGTTGTAGCAATCATTAGGGTCCCGCGATATTTTCCATATAGATGGGTCCCATCAATCATGATTATTGGCTTGCAATAATTGAATGCATCACAACACTGTTTAAATGTCCAAAACACCCTTCTGAATACCTTGTGAGCTTGGTCGAGGCAGCCATTAACGAAATGGTCACGCAAATCCAGCTTATAGGCGGATCCGGGAGAAAAATGTAGCATGTAATCCAGCCACCTAGGTAAGAACGCATACGACTCGTCCCAGTCACCAAATACTTTCACAATAGCCTTTTGCTTTGCCTTCCAAGCCTTCCTATACGATATATGGAATCCAAGGATAGTAGCGATCCTTTCTTGGATAAGCCCAATTTTGACACTGGGCTCCTCTCTTATCATTTCTGTTTATGCGGTCAAACAACACGGTATTAGTTAACAACATACAAAGTCTCTATAAATTTAAAAGCAATAACTCTACGCACCTAAGATCAATGAACAAATGAGATTTGAGTCCAACTGCTTGTGATCTTGGGTAAGAGACTGACTAGCACATGTGTGTTCGTTATTCCATACGCCTATCACCCATTCGCTGCCACCTTTTTTTTGGTATGCTCTCATCCTCATTGGACAACCGGCGTTATGATCTTGACAAACCATAATCAACCTTTTCGTATCACTTTTCAGTACGACTGTTGTGCGATGATTTGTCATACAATATTGTTTAATTGCCATCTGTACATCTTGCTTGGTGTCAAAGATTTGGTCCTTATATAGCGCATCGCCGAATTGCCAGTTAGGTATTTGTGCTCCATTCATATCATCAACTTCTTGATCTGGATATTCCCAATTAACATTCGTGAAATGGCTAATTCCAGACCAAAATGGTACATTATCATTTCCTGCATAATAACAAGTCCAAAACCCCAATATTAATGTGGTTTTAATATGATATCATATTTTTTATTATTAAGCATTAATGGTTACGTACCTGCCACAGGAGGATCTTGCATTCCGACAATGCCTGGAGATGGAATTGGTTGTGCAATAGCATTAGACGGACAACGATCAAAATCACCATCGACATCCGTATCCGATGACTCGCTATCCGGAACAAGACCTTCATCATGCTCGTCCTCGGAACTATCTGTACGCCAAGATGGATCGTTCACGTTGCGGGCGGGAATGCTTTCGTCTAAAATTTCTTGAGTTGTTGGTGCAAGCGTGGGGGACGCGACCTCATCTTCCGGATTATCCATTGGCACCATGTTTACGGGGACGATGTCAGTGCATGGATTGCTCGGTTGATTGCTGGATTGTCCACCGAAATTTACTTCTGCATATAATTCAACAAATCTTGACTCGCCGTGTTCAGAAGTGCTTGCATCTACTACTAACGTTACATCTTCATCATCGACAATTTCAACACCAACCCATTGCACGGGGTTTCCCGAGGCACATCTAGCGGTCAACCGAGCAAGAGTTTGACCACGTTGTAATCTTAACTTTTTGTATATTAACTTCTTCAGCTCGTGAAGATTGCATCTTGGACTCATGCGAAACATTTTTGCATCACCTTCAAATACTTGCCCGTTTAGCCCAAAGTATTTTCTCCCATTATAATAAACAGTAGCTATTATATCATTCCTCCTACCATCACTCATCTTACAAAAATAGAAAAACAATGAAGATTCAAGAAATACAAAAGTAGTAAAAACTTACATAAAAGGAAACCTTTGGGAGTGGAGAATCACACCTGAAATGGAGTGATTTATACACCTGGGCATAATTCGCTATAGGGTCTAGCGAATTACTGGGGAGTTGACACGTGGCCTGCAATCGAGTTGACATGATTTGACTTCTCTGACACGTATTTCGCTACTCTGTGTAGCGAAATACGTGTCCAACCGTTAGGTGACACGTGTCATTAAAGTGGCTGACGCTGCAGTCTTTTTTCCACGTAATTCGCTACACTGTGTAGCGAATTAGGTGGACCATTGCATGGTTGACACGTGTCACTCAAACAGCTGACATTGCAGCCTTTTGACCACGTAATTCGCTACACTGTGTAGCGAATTACGCGGACCAGTGAGGAGATGACACGTGTCGTTAAAGAGTCTGACCGGGCAGACCTTTTGACCACATAATTCGCTACACTGTGTAGCGAATTACGTGGTCCAGTGAGGAGACGACACGTCAGCAGACCTAATTCGCTACAGGCAGCAGCGAATTACCCAGCGTGGCACTTTGGTAATTTTTACTGTTCGCGTGGCATTTTGGTAAATTAAATGATGAACAGTGGCAAAATGGTCAAAGTCCCCACATATTTATATTCTCGTTACCTTCTTCTTCTTCTTCTTTGCTTGAACATTCTTCTTCTTCCGCTTGAACGAACAGGTTTTGCAACTTGCAAGAAATAGTTTGAATTTGATGGCTCCTAGTTCGGCTCCTGCAGTATCTATTGAACCAGAGTTTTGCCCTCAAGCAGTGATCGACTGGTACAAATTAACAGGATCAACAGAATATAGGCGAGGTGGTGGGAAAAGAGATCTTTCCTTAAAAGCAAAGCAGCATCTATGTGCTTTGGGTTGGAATTTGTGGTACGTTGATAAGCAAGGTAGAAGGAAATTGCGTTATAGATCACCCATCAATGACAGGAACCATATTTCTCTCAGAAAGGCATGCGAAACCTGCATAGCAGAGGGAGGTTGTGGGGCTGAAAATGTTCCCTTGATTCTGGAAACAAAGGGTCTTCAAGTTGAGCGTGATAATGAACATCAGCCTTCAACAACTACAACCATGTCATCTTCTGCACTGCCACAGGAGCAACCAAGAACAAGCAAGAAACCAAGTGCAAGAGCGCAGCCGCCAAGAACATGCAAGAAACCAAGTGCAAGAGTGCAGCCGCCAAGAACTTGCAAGAGAAAAAAAGGGAGTCTTTTGATGATGATGATGAGGTGGTGGATCACTCTCAGGCCTCTTCCACTATAGTGATTTCATCATCTGCACAAGCACAGGTGGTACCAAGAAAATCCAAGAAACAGAGGGCTGACCTAAGAAAATCCAAGAAACGACAAAGCCAAAGGGAGTCATGTGATGATGGTGATGATGATGAGTGGAATCCAAGAAAAGACAAAGCGAGTTCCATAGGCAGTAAAAGAGGTGAATTCTTACGATCAATGAAAAGGGTGAGGTATGGGGATGAGGTACAAAGTTCTTCAAATCCTCGTACACTGTTGGATTGCCAAAGGGAAGCCTTGAGTGGTTCACAACAGAAAAATCATGATGCTGTTATGCAGAGAGACAAGGACAACATCCGTTCTATCTGTCGTTATGGTGGTGAATTGATTCTTTGTGATAGATGCCCATCCGCATTCCATCTTAGTTGTCTAGGTCTTGAGCAAATTCCTAACGGTGATTGGTTTTGCCCACGATGTTGCTGCAACAGACCAAAATATGGAGAAGATTGTGCAGATAACAGCATCCTTGTTTGTGATCAATGTGAGCACAAATACCACATTAGGTGCCTAAAGACTAGAGGCTTTACCAGTAACTTGGAAAACCAACCTAATAAGAATTGGTTCTGCAATGCTGATTGTTAGAACATATGTTTCAGTCTACAAAAGCTGATAGGGAAACCAATTCCCGTGGGTGATGATAATCTTAATTGGATATTGTTGAAGACCCCAAAAAGTGATAACCATGGAGATCTTGATTATGAAGACCTTGAGCGCATGAGTCAAATTGAAAGCAAGCTTAGTGTGGCTCTTGGAATATTCCATGAGTGTTTTGATCCAGTAATTGATGATCTCACTGGGAGAGATATCATATCAGATGTTATGTTTAGTAGAGGTTCAGAACTTGATCGTTCCAACTATCGCAGGTTCTACACAGTGATTTTGGAGAGGAATGGCCAAGTGATTTCTGCTGCCACCATAAGGATTTATGGTCAGAAGGTTGCTGAGCTACCATTTGTTGCCACCGGGAGTAAGTTTCGAAGACTTGGAATGTGTAGCATCTTGATGAATGAGCTTGAGAAGCAGTTGACTCACTTGGGAATTGAGAGGTTGATCTTGCCTTCCTCTTCCAGTGTGATAGACACTTGGACAAACTCATTTGGCTTTGCAAGGATGACAGATTTAGATAAGTCTCAATTTCTTGACTACACTTTTTTAGACTTCCAAAACACCATGTGCCACAAATTATTGATGAAACCTTCAATCAAATCTTTTGAGTCAAGTGTGGCTGGAAGTTCAGGCATGCCTGGGGTTGTTTCAATTATAGCTGGAAGTTCAAGTGCTGATGATGCTCAACCATTGCAGCAGCACCAACATGGAAGACTTTAGTGGGAAGTAGAAAATATACAAGACTAGTTGACTGGAGAACATTGTTTGATTTGATTGATTTGTGGTTAATTACCCTACCAATGCAAAATTATTTGATTGATTTTATGCCAGCATGTTGGCCAATATTAGAGAAACAATTTGTAGAAAAAGTGTTAACTAATAATCTATCCTAATAGTATGCCAGCATGTTGGCCAATATTAAAAAGTATATATATATATATATATATATATATTTGTGTGTGTATTAGAAACACAGTTATTAGAAAAAACGTAATTAGAATCTCTGTTTAATCAAATTCCAATTTTTGATAATTTCAGTTTTTTCTTTATACTCTTTTCCCACCTATCAAGTTCAAAATTCAAATTTAAAATGTTTGAATTATATACATTAAATATTTCCACCCATAGATATAATAAATAATATTATTAATATGCTTCATAATTTTCTATGCAAAAAGTAATGAGAAACATTAAAATAGTTGGTAAAATACTTAATAGCCAATATCTTTTTACGATGCAGGAGTTGAATGGTCAGTTATCACTGAATTATCATTCTTTTTTATAGTTATTAAAATTTTATATTTTATTTTATACAGAACGATAGATGTAATTTTTTTTGTATTAATTTTACATATTATTCAAAAAAATAATTTTTTATCTTTTAATCTTAATCTTTATATTATATTACATATATATATATATATATATATTTAAAATATTTATGTTAATTTTTTTAAGAAAATAGTTTTTTTTATGCAGCATTACTATGGTTAACAATTACCCATGTAGAAAGTAATGGGATAATGTCTACAAAAAAAAGTAATGAGACAGTAAATGAGTTGTCTGCCACCAACAATTATTCAAATACTTTCCCACCCTTTGAAATTCAAATTCAAATTTAAAATTCAAAATTCAAATATTTTTTACCAAAAGAGGAAAGGTTTTAAATATTTTGTAGTGTGAACACAAAGCTGAAAGTGAAGGAGAAAGCGACACGTCAGCGAACTTGCCAAAAAATGACATTCCTTTAGAGTATAATTTCTAGACTTCCAAAACACCACTATGTGCCACAAATTATTGATGAAACCTTCAATCAAATGTTTTGAGTCAAGGGTTGCTGGAAGTTCAGGCATGCCTGGGGTTGTTTCAATTATAGCTGGAAGTTCAAGTGCTGATGATGCTCAACCATTGCAGCAGCACCAACATGGCAGACTTTAGTGGGAAGTACAAAATATACAAGACTAGTTGACTGGAGAACATTGTTTGATTTGATTGATTTGTGGTTAATTATCCTACGAATGCAAAATTATTTGATTGATTTTATGCCAGCATGTTGGCCAATATTAGAGAAACAATATGTAGAAAAAGTGTTAACTGATAATCTATCTTAGTAGTATGCCAGCATGATGGCCAATATTAAAAAGTGTATATATATATATATATATATATATATATATATATATATATATATATATCTGTGTGTGTGTCTATTAGAAACACGGTTATTAGAAAAAACGTAATTAGAATACTTTAATCAAATTCCAAATTTTGATAATTTCGGTTTTTTCTTTATACTCTTTTCCCACCTATCAAGTTCAAAATTCAAATTTAAAAAATTTGAATTATATATATTAAATATTCCCCCATAGATATAATAAATAATATTATTAATATGCTTCACAATTTTCTATGCAAAAAGTAATGAGAAACATTAAAATAGTCTGTAAAATACTTAATGACCAACATCTTTTTACGATGCAGGAGTTGAATGGTCAGTTGCCACTGAATGGTCATTCTTTTTTATAGTTATTAAATTTTTATATTTTATTTTATACAGAACGATAGATGTAGTTTTTTTTATTAATTTTACATATTATTCAAAAAAATAAATTTTTATCTTTTAATTTTTAATTTTTATATTATATTTACATATATATATATATTTAAAATATTTATGTTAATTTTTTTTAAGAAAATAGTATTTTTTATGCAGCATTAATATGGTTAACAATTACCCATGTAGAAAGTAATGGGATAATGTCTACAAAAAAAGTAATGAGACAGTAAATGAGCTGTCTGCTATCATCAATTGTTCAAAAGAGGTTCAGAACTTGATCGTTCCAACTATCGTGGGTTCTACACAGTGATTTTGGAGAGGAATGACCAAGTGATTTCTGCTGCCACAATAAGGATTTATGGTCAGAAGGTTGCTGAGCTACCATTTGTTGCCACCGGGAGTAAGTTTCGAAGACTTGGAATGTGTAGCATCTTGATGAATGAGCTTGAGAAGCAGTTGACTCACTTGGGAATTGAGAGGTTGATCTTGCCTTCCTCTTCCAGTGTGATAAACACTTGGACAAACTCATTTGGCTTTCCAAGGATGACAAATTTAGATAAGTCTCAATTTCTTGACTACACTTTTTTAGACTTCCAAAACACCACTATGTGCCACAAATTATTGATGAAACATTCAATCAAATGTTGAGTCAAGTGTGGCTGGAAGTTCAGGCATGCCTAGGGTTGTTTCAATTATAGCTGGAAGTTCAAGTGCTGATGATGCTCAACCATTGCAGCAGCACCAACATGGCAGACTTTAGTGGGAAGCAGAAAATATACAAGACTAGTTGACCGGATAACATTGTTTGATTTGATTGATTTGTGGTTAATTACCCTACCAATGCAAAATTATTTGATTGATTGTATGCCAGCATGTTGGCCAATATTAGAGAAACAATCTGTGGAAAAAGTGTTAACTGATAATCTATCCTACTAGTATGCCACATGTTGGCCAATATTAAAAAGTGTATATATATATATATGTGTGTGTGTATGTATTAGAAACACAGTTATTAGAAAAAACGTAATTAGAATACTCTGTTTAATCAAATTCCAATTTTTGATAATTTCAGTTTTTTCTTTATACTCTTTTCCCACCTATTAAGTTCAAAATTCAAATTTAAAAAGTTTGAATTATATACATTAAATATTTCCCCCCATAGATATAATAAATAATATTATTAATATGCTTCACAATTTTCTATGCAAAAAGTAATGAGAAACATTAAAATAGTCTGTAAAATACTTAATGGCCAACATCGTTTTACGATGCAGGAGTTGAATGGTCATTTGTCACTGAATGATCATTCTTTTTTATAGTTATTAAATTTTTTTATTTTATTTTATACAGAATGATGGATGTAATTTTTTTTTATTAATTTTACATATTATTCAAAAAAAATAATTTTTTATCTTTTAATTTTTAATTTTTATATTATATTTACATATATATATATATATTTAAAATATTTATGTTAATTTTTTTAAGAAAATAGTATTTTTTATGCAGCATTAATATGGTTAACAATTACCCACGTAGAAAGTAATGAGATAATGTCTACAAAAAAGAGAGTAATGAGATAGTAAATGAGCTGTCTGCCACCAACAATTATTCAAATATTTTCCCACTCTTTGAAATTTAAATTTAAATTTAAAATTCAAAATTCAAATATTTTTTACCAAAAGAGAAAAGGTTTTAAATATTTTGTATTGTGAACAGAAAGCTAGAAAGCTGAAAGTGAAGGAGAAAGTGACACGTCAATGAACTTGCCAAAGAATGACATTCCTTTAAAATATAAGATTAGTTAGTTTTAATTTTTTTTTTTTGGAGATAGTCGGTTTTAATTCTAAATTGATCTTAAATCTTACACACAACAGTAAACTTTCTATTTAAACTTTAAATTCAAAAAATATTAACAAAACGTTCAAATTTTTTTTTTAAACTGTTACAAATTTATTTATTTTTAAAAGGTTTTGAAAACTTGAATTTAAATATTTGTTTTAACTAAAATCGCAGATAGGGTTGTGAATCAAATTTATTATTTATTTAGATTTGAATCGTAGGTTATTTCAACATCTGTTTAAAAAGGATAAAAAGTTATTTGAAAACAATAAATTTACTGTTTTTTTGAACGAATGGTTTGAATTAAATGTTAGTAAAATTTCAAATTTCAAATTTTAAAAATCAGAACCAAAAGTCTGAATCAAATATTTTTATTTTTTTAGATTTAAATAGTTGGTTGGGATGTTTTTAGTAGTTATAAATGCGAAAAAAACAGAATTTTTTTGAATTCCACTGAATCAGGTTAATAAAAATTCAAATTTTAAATTGTAAAAATAAGGACCAAATGTTTTAATCAAGTTTATTATTTTCGTTCAATATATCAAATTTATACAGTGTATAAAAGAAAAGAAAATAAAATAAAATCGATCATATGGTCTCAGTTGTTAAGAAATATTTAAAATATTTACTGAAAAGGATTTATCTTATACTCATCACAGTTTTACAGTAAGCCAAGTGTAAAATTTAAATTAGTTAGTTTACAGTGAGCCAAATTCAAAATATAATGAGTCAAATGTAAATCTTATATTAGTTAGCTTACAGTGAGCCAAATTCAAAATACAGTGAGTCAAATCTAAAATTTAAATTAGTTAATTTTAAGTGAGCCAAATTCAAAATACACTGAGCCAAAACAGTAAACTTTCTATTAAACTTTAAATTCAAAAAATACTAATAAAGCGTTCAAAAAATTTATATTTTTTAAACGGTTACAAATTTATTTATTTTTAAACGGTTTTGAAAACTTGACTTTAAATATTTGTTTTGATTAAAATCGCAGATAGGGTTTTGAATCAAATTTATTATTTATTTAGATTTGAATCGTATGTTATTTCAATGTCTGTTTAAAAAGGATAAAAAGAGGATTTCATGGGTGTTATTTGAAAACAATAAATTTATTGTTTTTTGAACGATTGGTTTGAATTAAATGTTCGTAAAAATTCAAATTTTAAAAATCAAAACCAAAAGTCTAAATAAAATATTTTTATTTTTTTAGATTTAAATAGTTGGTTGGGATGTTTTTAGTAGTCATAAATGCGATTTTTCTGGAAAAAATAGAATTTTTTGAATTCCACTGAACGAGGTTAATAAAAATTCAAATTTTAAATTGTAAAAATAAGGACCAAATGTTTTAATCAAATTTATTATTTTCGTTCAATATATCAAATTTATACAGTGTATAAAAAAGAAAAGAAAATCCATCATATGGTCTCAGTTGTTAAGAAATATTTAAAATATTTACTGAAAAGGATTTATCTTATACTCATCACAGTTTTACAGTGAGCCAAATGTAAAATTTAAATTAGTTAGTTTACAGTGAGCCAAATTCAAAATACAATGAGTCAAATGTAAATCTTATATTAGTTAGTTTACGGTAAGCCAAATTCAAAATACGCCAAATCTAAAATTTAAATTAGTTAGTTTTAAGTGAGCCAAATTCAAAATACACTGAGCCTATATATCAAATGAGATGTCATTGCGTAAATCTCGAAAAGTTATATGGAATCAAAAAAAGAATTACCTCATTCGGATACCCGAGTCAAAAGTTATGCCTTTTCAAAGTTTTACGGTTTATAAGTTAACTTTTTTTTGCCACTGACTGCTATAGATTTGTAGATAGTTTCGAAACTGCTATGTATTTGTAATTATTTATTAAAATAATAATATTTTAATTTTTTTTCCTATATCTATATAAATATAATTGTTTAAGTATACGGGAGTCACCAACCTCCAACCTTAAATTCAGCAATCAAACAGAAACATGTTGCTCCAGGGACAATTGAGGAATAACAGGGTTGAGACAAAGCAAATGGGCATGCACATCATTTTAGAAACTGTTACCATATAAGTGCCAGAAATTTTCCTGTTAAGGGAAGGCAAAAAATAAAAAAGATCTTAGAATTGAAATCCGGGTATGGATGAGACAGGGATTAGCCATTTATAAGAGAATCACGTTATTATTACCTGCATATATAGTTCCTCCATTTTGGCGAGAAACCATATAATCCAAAACACACGACACATATGAAAACCATATATATAATAGCAAGAGTTTTACATCATTACGAGGGAAAATTGAATAACTTCAAGATTTTAACGGGTTTATCAAGATTAGACAAATGCGGGGGGAAATCTGTTGAGATCCGTGTACGCATTCATCGTTGTTATTTTGAAACGGGCATATTCATTCTTCAACCTTCTTGTTTTTTTAGTCCTTGTTTCTATCTTTTCACGTAGTTGTTGGCATTGCGGCATAACAACACAAGAAAGGACTTGTTTTTGGTTCTGAATTCAGATAGGGGCTAATGGGTCGTTTCCCGTGTTTTGGGTCGAAGAAGAAGGCCAAGGATAAGAACCTCAAGGCTCGGGAGGAGGAAGAAAACAATGTTGCGAGGAACCGTAACTCTGTAGAGACTGCCTCTGAGATTTCTTCAGGTTACCCCTTGTCACAATTCATTTATGCTCATTGAGTTTTTTTGTTTTCTTTTTGAAGATTAAACCTTGTTTGAATTGTAATTTATATGATTATTTTTTTTTTAATTTGAAGTCTTTCTCGATCATCTTTTTTATCATGTTTGTTTCCAAGATTTAAGATAAATTGTCTTTAGACTTTGTTAGAGTGATTCATAACGTTTCTACTGATTCTTGCATATAATTCTTATAAGTTGTTTAGAGAAAAGGGAAAGGAAAAAGGTCTGGGTTTTATCTTAGGGTCTTTTTTTATTTTGAGTCCAGAGAAAGCATACACCTTGCAAAAATAATAAACAAAATATAAAAAAGAAATTAAAGAAACACTTCAAATTTATCCCACTTCAAGGCCTTAATTTGAGGTACCATGCCCTTTTCACTTTAATCTTAGGGAAGCACAAGCATAAATGTAAAGACAAAAAAAAAAAAAAAAAAAAAAAAAAAAAAAAACTAATCTAAACAAGAACTTGTTTAGGGAAATATAGTATTTCATTTTTTGCAAAAGCTATCTAACAAAGCTTTTGATTATAAATTGTTTTGAACACAAAATCTAATCTAAACACACTGACTGTTCAACTTGCCCTGCTCTGCATGATTGGAAACTATACCAAATAGTAATTCTGTGTCCTCCATTTTAACGTGATTAAACTGATAAAAGAAGCACCAATGCTAACTATCCTGCATCAAAAGAATATCATGTCTGCCTTTAGTGTATAGAACCTCTTGCACATTTTTAAAGGTTATGCTTCATCTGAAAACATTTTAATATTGTAACTGTAGGTTACAAAATCTCCAAGTAAAAGAGCTCATCTCCCTTCTTTTTGAAGACAGCCTTAGACAATCACACCATAGCAGAAGGAATAGTCCTCCTTTTGAGTTTTTTAATTTTTTTTCATTGGCCCTAGTATCATAGATACAGGTCACAGATGCACTTGAGTTTTTTCATTTGCATCTCCTGATTATCAGAATCTCCTTCCTTCTCTACCAATAAATTTTAGGTCTCACTGCACCTCCACTTTTTCCAAGAGGAAATATTGGTGTGACTGTGAGATCAGAAAACCAAAATCCACATGCTGAGTATATGCTTTTTGTCAACTCTGAAGGACACTATTTGTCATCTTAATTTCTTTCATGTTCCCCTGCTTCACGTGGAAACTCATCAGTTGCTCAAATTTCATCTATTGAGCTAATCATTGCTTTATCTTATTGCATTTTGTATTTTGTGACCGAATGGTTTCAAATCCAAAAAACAGTTTCTTTATAAATATATAAGGGTGAGACTGTATACAAAGTTTACCCTCACATGTATCCTTATTAGTTGAGGTTTGATAGGGAGTGGTTTAAATCGTGTATAATGCTTGTTATAAGCTAAAGGATAGCTCCACTAATTCTTCAACATATTTTCAACCCCGCACTGACATACAGACATTCAGAAAAATCTAATAGAAATTTCAATTTAAAGACTAAATGTTCTATTTTTTCTCTGTGTCTACTTAGTGCTAACTAGAGATTTCCATTTTTACATGAAGCTAATATTTTGGTTGCAAAACGTGTCACCTAGATATGTGGACGTGACATATATAAAAAAAAAACTACTCCCCTTTAAACCCGACTAGAATGTGTGAGATGGAGGTAATCCTTGTACGTAGCCTTACCCTTGCATAATTGCAAAGAGGTTGTTTCCTTCATATAATTAGTCCAAATTACCCAATAATAGTTTCAACTTTCAGCAACTTCCATGGATTTAGAATATCAGTCATCTATCCTTCATATAGCATATACAGTGAGTTACCTTTTCACTGAAGGAGTAATAGCATGCTTATACTTTAGATGCAGCAATATAGTGGTGTAATTCATTTGTATGCTCACAGCAGTTTCAAAAATTCCGTTTTTTATTTATTTTTTGAGTTGCTGAATTTACCTGCTCATCTTTCACTATCCCTACTAGACAAAGGGTCTTTGAAAACTGTCCTGTCTTCTTATAGAGTAACCAAATGCTTTGACTTTCCTGTTAGTAAAAATGTGTCTCATAGTTTGTCCACACCTGACAGTTTTCAACATTATCCAACCCAGTAACACATATGCTATTAGACAGAGTAATGAACAATGTAAAATAAGGGATGGAAACTGTAATTTACAATTAATCTTAAGTGAAGCCTACACATAATCCCCAATGCCTGCTTGCTGAATGTTTGGTTTTGGACTGGTGTAAAACATTGATTGTATTGATCTTTTGGTTACTCAGAAAATATTGTTGACTCCAGAATGCTTGAGATAATAGGAAACAAAAGTTGTATTATCAACTTAGAACGCGTAGGAAACTATAAATATAGACGTAGATTCCCAAACCATATATGCTGAGGGATTGGAAGCTCCTATGAACTGATGTTTACTCTAATACTGAATATGTCTCTTGATTTTTGCCTTGTTTTAGAAGGATGTTTTCTCCTTTTCTGTTTTATGAATTCCTCTTTTATCTGAAAAAGTTTTAGTTTAAAAAGTGGATTGTCATTTAATCGTTATTGGTTTTTTGATGACGTCTTATGGCTTGTATCATTGAGAAGATCACAAGCTTGATTGAATTTAAGTGTTCTGAACTTGTGCACTCAAGTTGAAATGACATGGTTTGACACAGGACTGAGATCAGAAGCAACTCAAACAGAGGAGACTGGCAGTTCTAGTAAGGCTAAGATATTTACCTTCCGAGAGCTTGCAACGGCAACAAAAAATTTTAGGGATGAAACCTTTATTGGGCAAGGTGGTTTTGGGAGTGTTTACAAAGGGACGATAGAGAACATTGATCAGGTATACTTTTATTGTGGGATGGTTTTTTTTTTTGTTCCCATGTCTTGTTTACAATGCCCCATTAGTCTGTTACATTGATGTGCAATATAAATCATTTACCAAGTTTTGGAAAATGTGATCAGGATGTAGCTATTAAAAGACTTGATACTACTGGGCTCCAAGGGGAGAAAGAATTCCTAATAGAAGTTCTAATGCTGTGTCTTCTACGCCATCCCAACCTTGTTAATTTGATTGGTTACTGTGCTGAGGGGGATCAACGTCTTCTCGTGTATGAACACATGCCTAACGGATCCTTAGAGTCTCATCTTCATGGTAATATACTATAACGCAATATTTAGTTCTTTAACATCAAACTGTCATCATTTACTTACTTGTTACTCCACTTATTATATTGTAGTAGTGATGATTTGATTACGGTTATTTGCAGATCTTGCACCTGATAAAGAACCGCTTGATTGGAATACTAGAATGAAGATAGCTGCTGGGGCATCAAAAGGACTAAATTATCTGCATCATGAAGTATCGCCTTCTGTTATATACAGGGATCTGAAACCATCCAACATATTATTAGATGAAGACTTTCACCCAAAACTTTCTGATTTTGGGCTTGCAAAATTTGGTCCATCTGAAGAACAATCCTATGTTTCCACTAGGGTCATGGGAACACATGGTTATTGTGCCCCTGAGTATGCCACTAGTGGGAAGTTAACAATGAAATCTGACATTTACAGTTTTGGGGTTCTGCTATTGGAGCTAATTACTGGACGTTATGCTTATGATGATAGCCGTGACCGTGAAAAGCATCTTGTTGACTGGGTAATTACTTATATATATATATATATTCCCCTTTATTCTCCCAGGGTTAATTTACATCCATATTGCTCTTTTTCTCAGTTGAATAACATATATTATTGTAAACATATCAGATTTGCTGCAACAACTTTAGGCATATTCTCTCCGGTATCACTTTTGTTTTATTGTAAATTTATCATTGTGCACTTGAAAGGGGAAGAAACTAGATTATTAAGTTGTTAATGTATGAATGTGCAGAGGAATTATTATAGACTTATAATTAGCTAATGTTTACTTTTTCAGCTTGCTGCATAATATGCAGGGAATATTGTTGCATTGCTTATTCTGTTGCCATGATCTAACGTAAGTTTCAAAATTATATGTTCTAAATTGGTTTAAATGTTATCCAAATACTTAATCTTGAGGAGATAATCTAAACTCATCATTCTTCAAGTAACCATATCATGCATTAGGAAGTTGTTGCAGCTTAAGGTTAATGATCTAACATAAGTTTCAAAATATTACATGATCTAAGGGATTAATGTTTCTCATCTTGTATGAGATAATTTTATCTCTTACACATACATAAAAGTGTGTGGGGCCCACATGTGAAAAGAAGAGAGAAAGAGAGAAAATATGGGCTCCACATATTTCTATGTGTGAGTAAGAGATAGTTTTATCTCCTATAACGTAACAAACATTAATCCTTGATCTAAATTAGGTTAGATGTTATCCAAAGTCTTAATCTTGAGGAGATAATCTAAACTCATCATTCTTCAAGTAACCATAAATTGAGAATACATAATGGATTGGGTTTGGTTGTGCATATCAGATCATGCATGAGGAAGTTGTTACAGCTTAAGGTTAACTGAGCTTGGTTTCCTAATGTCTTTATAGGCACGCCCAATGTTCAGAGACAAAAGGCAGTTTCCAAGATTGGCAGATCCGCAGTTGCAAGGTCGCTATCCAGCAACTGGTCTAAGGATGGCCGTTGAATTGGCATGCATGTGTCTCCGAGAAGAGCAACGTCACCGGCCGGAGGCAGGTGATCTAGTGCATGCTCTAAATTACTTGGCGTCCAAGGAATATAGCCCAAAAGTACACAACACAGTTAACACAGAAGATGTGGGCAAGAGTAGTGACTCCCCAAAAGGAAAATCTTTGATTTTGGCTGAAGACTCGCAAAGAGAGAAAGCTGTTGCAGAGGCCAAGCAGTGGGGAGAGACTTGCAGAGAAAAGAGACGACAAAGTGGCCAAAGTAGTCCTGAGTACTAGTAACTAGGTAGTGAAATTGTCTTTCTATTAAAACATACTTCAGGTGCAGGAGTAAGAATTGTGAAATCAAATCCTTTGCAGCAGATTAGAAGTGGCTGGTATAAAAAACAAAAAAATTCACAATTGCAAATAAGGATGTAAACATATCCAGGTCTCAACGGGTGAAAGCATAGATGTAGAAAACTCACAGCAAACTTAAGTGCACGTCATAGTCAGCAATCACCTCCGTTTATTCATATTCTGCAGAGGCCTAAAATTCTTTATCTCTAGGAATGTGCAAGTCTACCACAAGTACTGCTTGAATTAATAGATCATATAACCCTCTTCTGTAACCCTCTCATCCAGATTGCCTGAGTCAAAAACCAAATAACCAAATCAGCACCCAAATATAGACATGCCCATATTATATATACTGTGTACCGAAAGATAATCCAAAAGCCTTTATTTAAAAACTTGTTTTTGTCCAAATAATAAGTGTCATGTCTGGACTCTCTTTCTCCTCACGAAGCACACTGCTTCACATGCCAATTTGCATAATCCATTGAATTTAACTATAAAAATAACAAGGGTCAGCTGCGTGGCTTGGGGATAAGTACATAACATGGGATTTTCTCTAATAAATTGATCACCCTTATGTCTTTTTCTTTATGTTGAGTCCTAACTTGAATATACACACGCATGCACATATGCGATATTCCTTTGTCAATTGTCTTTTCCTGGATTTGTTTATTTTCTTCCTAAGTTCCTTAGAGAAGTTATGTATAAAGTGGAGTCGCTTCATATCTCTCTCACACACTCCCTTATGCAAATAGGAGGGTAATATTATGTAAAGAATCAATTTAATCCAAAAACTTAAATCATTAATTGAAGGCCCATCAATAATTTTATATTATCTCTCTCTTACATCTATTATCAATTGAATATAGCATGGAGAAGGTTTACCTAAACCGTCCCAGAAATTTTTTTCCTTCAAAGTATTTATACAACTTATGAGTGTAATATATATTAACCGAGGTAGGATCCTTTGACACTGGAACGGATTGTGTGTCAAAATGACTCCATATTGTTCATGGGAACTAAAAAAAGGCCTTACTGAAATAGTATTAGTTCTTTCCTTGGAACCAAACAACAAACTAATTGAGAATGTATATCATGATTGACACCGTGAAGTGGCTTTATGGAATGAACCTTGTGAGTTAAATCAATTCATTAATTGTACTGGGCAGTGGGCACAGACTAATAGGATCCTATTTTCCACCCTATCAATTTTAAATCAGCTTGTTGAAAACATTGATTCTGTTTAATATCGCTACCTGACACTGAAATTCAGCTGCATAATCTGCTATAAAGCAGATGCATACACTAAGATTGAGATTTCTTTGCCTAAGTCCTATGTTGCTGATGTTTATGTCTAGTAAATGGGATTAGAATAATGCTTAATGTGGAACGTAAATCATGAACTTCAATCAAAGATATGTTAGTGTTGTGATGTGCCTTCGGCACATGGGTAAATTCAAGCCAAAAAGAGGAAGATTATTGGCTAATCCTTAGTAATAAGACAACGTTTATGGTTGCTTTGCTTAAATTCCAATTTCAGGATTGTTCAACTGATTTTATGCTTATTTTGTAGGAAAAGCAAACAAATCTGGAGCAAAATGAGGATTTGCCAAAATGAAGACCCACGCTCACAGCGTAGATGTCACGCTGGTGTCGTGAAGAACCAGAGACTTCCATGCTCACAACGTGGATATCACGCTGTTGGCGTGAAACCATCCTTCCATCCACGCTCACAGCGTGGATAGCACGCTGATAGCGTGGGAGTTTAGAGGCATCCACGCTCTTGGCGTGGATCTGATGCTGAGAGCGTCAGTTTGCGAAAAAGAAGCACTGTGTGTTTACAAGGGTAATTTTGGAAAAGGAAAAAGAAGAATATAAAAAGGAGGCACAACACATTTTAGAGGGATTCTGACCTAGAAAAGACCGTCGCTGCCAAGAGAGCTCTGGATCTTCGTTCTTCGTTCTTCATCTTCTTCTCTTGTAATTTATGTTTCTTGTTGAATATTTGATTTTAGCCATGACAATGGTCGGCTAATTCTCTTTATTGTAGTCAGGGTCACGATCCATATGTGAACCTTTGATACGAAGGATTGAATTACATTGTTCGTTTATTTTAATATACTTTATCTTACCCTGTGCGTATTGTTTATTATTTCTGTTAGATCTGATCAACCTAATAGGAGATAATAATTTGGGAATTAGGGCTCGCAATAGGAATGTTGGGGTTTTGATTCTGAAAGAGGGTAAGATAACGATCTATGCATGTTCTAGGGATAGACTTGTATAGATCGCAGTCGTTTGATTTATCGGCTTAATGCTTAATTTCATGCGAGATTGCTAAGGGATTAGGGTTCCAATTGAATTAAAGGGTTAAATTTCCAAGGGATTGAGATTTAACTAATTATTTTGAGATGATAATTTGTCTGAGTTATTAAATTGAATGAATATTGTAAATCAATCCAAAGTAAAAAGTGAGATCATTTGGTGAGTGTATCCTGGCTGCGATGTCTTCTCACATCTTTTTACAAATCACTCATTCTTGTTCTTATTTTTATTCTTTAATATAAAAACTTAAAAACAAGTCTTTACTTTTATTGTTACTCAATCAATTCACAATTTTTCCAAACAACAACTGAGTTTTCTAACTTAAGGGGACTGGTTATCGTAATGCTTGGTTTACAATCCCTGTGAAGATGATACTCTACTGTTTCATTTTATTACTGGTTCGATCGGTATACTTGCCGGAGAGCATCAAGTTTTTGGCGCCGTTGCCGAGGATTGTTAATTTCAATATTATAAATAACCGTTGATCTTTGAGATTGGATTTTTATTTTTTATTTTTATCTTGTTTTATGTTTTGCAGGTGCTACTAACAAATTTTTCTGAATTTTATACGAGGTAGACTTCCACCTAAAAACTTTGTGTTTGATCCTGAAATTTCAAGGACTGAGGAATGCTGCTAGGCAAATAATTTGGGAAGACTTCAAGAGAGCACCTGTACAACCAACAAAAGAGATGGCAGAAAACAACAATGTTGGTGGTGGCAGAGGCCACAATGCAATTAACCCACCTCCAAGACTGTTGGACACCATTCTGACCCTGATGTTCAATAGGCCAAACTCAAGTATACTCAGGCCGACGGTGGAGGCAAACAATTTTGAGCTGAAGCCATCTTTGATTTCTTTGGTGGAGAAGGCTCAGTTTTCTGGTGTTGAGGAGGAAGACCCTCATGAGTTCATAAATCGATTTCTGATGATCTGTGACACTACTAAGCACAATGGAGTGTCTATCGATGCTATCAGGCTTCGATTATTCCCTTTTTCTATTAAGGGAAAGGCTCTCAGATGGATAGAAAGACAGCCAGCTAATAGTATCACGACATGGGAAGACTTGTCAACAAAGTTCTTTGCCCATTTCTTTTCTATGGAAAAGTACAACCAGCTGGTGAATGAAATCACAAACTTCCGCCAGTTTGAAGGAGAATCGATGTGTGCAACCTGGAATAGATTCCAGGAACTTATCCGAAAGTGTCCGCACTATGAGGGAGACGATGACAGAAAGGTGGCAATCTTCTTTAATGGCATCTCTCCTGAAACAAGGTTGGTGATTAATAGTGCAGCTGGAGGTTTTATTCGGCAGAGTACATCTGAGCAAGCTATTGATCTGATAAAGAAGCTGGTCAGAAATGAAAATGAGAGCCTACCAGCCCAAGCAAAAAGAGGAGTGTTAAGCCTGGAGGGCAATGACGCTATGCTTGCTGAACGGAAGCTGTTATCCAAAAAGTTTGACAACTTGAATGAAAGATTTGAGAAAATGCAAGTATCCCGGGTTCAATCTCCTTCTGTGGTGTGTGAGTACTGCAAAGAAGCTCACGAGTCAAATGAGTGCCCTACTCTAATGGGTGTAATCCACAACAAGTGCAAGTTAATGGGGTTTGGTATGAGCAAAAGCCCTAACAAAATTATCCAAGAAATCAGAATTTTCCTGGCGGAAGTAATTTTTAGAGGAGAGGTCAAGGAAGTGGTCTTGATTATAGTTCTAACAACTATCTGTAACCTCCTCAAATTCCACAGAAGGAACCTTCTAATTTGAAGAAATTAATTGGACAAATGGCTCAGCATTCTAATGCTTTCATGGAGGAGACTAGAGCCAACACCAAAAATACAAATGCTTTCATGGAGGAGACAAGAGCCAACACCAAAAACACCAGTGCTTCTATTAGGAACTTGGAAAATCAAATTGGCCAACTGGCTAAGCAATTTGCGGAAAGAGTTTCAGGTACCTTCCCTAGCAATACAGTTACTAATCCGAAGGATGACTGTATGGTTGTAACTACTAGAAGTGGTAAAGTGGTAGTAGCTCCAACAAAGCCAATCACAAATGTGGAAGCTGATGAGAAGCTTAAGGAGGTCAAGGAGCCAGAAGAAGAAGTGGTAATTCCTTCGGAAGTTGAGAAACCTAATCAACAAAGTGAAGAGGGAGAGCCACCAATTATTGCTGCTGAGAAGAAGAAATTCGAGCTGAATCCAGAATATGTGAGAGCTATGGCACCTTATCCAGAAAGGTTTAAGAAAGATGCTAAAAAATAGCATTATGAAAAATTTCTGGATATCTTCAAGAAGTTACATGTGAACATACCTTTTGCTGAAGCTTTGGCTAACATGCCTAATTATGCCAAGTTCATGAATGACTTGTTGTCAAGAAAACATAAGTTGCAGGAGTGCCAGACAGTAACATTCACTGAAGAGTGTAGTGTTATCATACAAAAGAAGTTTCCACCCAAACTCAGTGACCCAGGAAGCTTCAATATTCAAATTTCTATTGGTAACACTAATGTTGGCAGAGCACTGTGTGATCTTGGGGCAAGTATTAATCTGATGTCGTTATCTGTTTTCAAATCTCTGGGAATTACTGAGTTAAAACCCACTATGGTTTCTCTACAACTCGCTGACAGATCCTTGAGGAGACCAAGTGGTATTATTGAAGATGTGCTTGTTAAAGTGGACAAGTTCATCTTCCCAGCTGATTTTGTGGTATTAGACATGGAAGAGGGTGCTGAAATGCCCTTATTATTGGGAAGACCCTTCTTGGCTACTGCTCGAGCCATGATTGATGTTCAGAATGGCAAGCTGGAGTTGAGGATGAATGATGAGACCATCACCATCAACGTCTTTGACTCCATGAAAAAATCTTCTGACGAAGGTGATTGTTTTCGTCTTCATATTCTAGAGCAAGTAGTGAAAGAAGAGGTACCTTCCAGTCAATAATCTGAGGAAGAACTTCAAGCATATGAAACAGTTCCTTATGGAGAAGAGAAAAATGAGTTATTTGAAGTCCTTGAAAAGAAAGATTCTGACAAGGAAGGTGGGGCACCAAAGGTAGAGTTGAAGGAGCTTCCAGAAACTCTCAAATATATCTTCTTGGGTGAAGAGAAAACTTACCCTATTATTATTAACAAGGGATTGTCTTCTGAGCAAGAGACAAGATTGGTTGAAGTGCTTAAAGACCATAAGGCTGCCATAGGGTGGTCGATTTCTGATTTAAAGGGTATTAGTCCCTCATTTTGTAAACATAAAATCCTCATAGAGGATGAAGTTCGACCAGTAAGACAGCCTCAAAGGAGGCTCAATCCAACAATGAAGGAGGTTGTAAGGAAAGAAGTTGTGAAGCTTCTTGATGCTGGTATGATTTATACAATTTCGGATACTGCTTGGGTAAGCCCAGTTTCCGAAAAAGGGAGGTATCACAGTAGTCCATAATGATAAAAATGAACTTATTCCAACTAGAACTATTACTGGTTAGAGAATGTGTGTGGACTACCAGAGGCTAAATACAGCTACAAGGAAGGATCACTTTCCACTTCCTTTTGTTGATCAAATGTTAGATGTTGGACAAGTGGCTTCAATACTCAAGAGGGGGGGGTGAATTGAGTTTTACAAAATCTTTTCGCAAAGTGCCTCCTTTGATATTTAAAAGACTATTTCTTCAATAAGGTGATTTAATAGTGAGAAGTATAAGTGAAGAGATTAACAAAATAAGCAAGCAAGTGAATAAAAATGTTCTAAAGAAGCAATTTCAATAATAAAGTAAAGAGATAAGGTTAGAGAAATTGCAAACTAGATGTATCCTGGTTCGGTCACCACCACTGTGACCTACGTCCAGACTGAAGCCGCTCGATCAATTCTTTCACTAACAATCAAGCTTGAGGGTGCTTGACAAACCTCTACAACCTTTCAAGACTTCGGGCTCTTGATGCCTTACAATTTTTGACTCCAAATTTTACTTAGGAAATTTGGTAACCTCTCAAGTATGGGGTTCACTCCCCTCTCAAATCAAGAAGTAGGATTGAGGTTGTTTAAAGTAGCTAAGTACTCTTAAAGTACAGATTGAACAAATTGAAGAACTAAGAGATGTATAGCTTCAAAAGAAAGATGAGCTCAAGTGTATGCAAGTGATCAAATGAGTAATTAATGAGCTAAAGAAAGGCTAGCAAGTGTAATAAAGCTTCAATAAATACCCTAGGGTCGTGCACTATTCACCATGAGTGATGTGGGTATTTATATTGACATCTCAACCAAAAACTAGCCGTTTCTATCCGTTTATAGCCGTTGCAGTCCGTACATATCCGGATATTCATCGGGCTCATATCCGGATATTGAAGGTCCGATATCCGGATACTGTATCCGGATACAGATATCCGGATATTCATTGTTAGATATCCGGATACTTGATATCCGGATATTCAGAACTGAGATATCCGGATACTGATATCCGGATATTCAAAGTGAGATATCCGGATATTTCATGACAGCATCCTTTTTGTCCGAAAGGTAAGTTTCTTCTTACTTCAAAAGGTTTTTGACACTTGTTATGCATGAAGTTGATTATGAAAAAAGTCTTGAAGCGTTTAAATCATGTAGGTGTCTTTTTCAAATCAATTTTGGACAAATCAAACTATATGTTTTGACATTTGTTTAAGGATGCATGCTTTTGAAATATGTAAGTGATGCATGACCTTGAGCTCATGCAATGCTGAGTAGATATACATCTTTACACATTGTTCCTAAGTCCTAAGTAGATATACCAATTGAGATTATGGACTTGGACTGATGCGTGAGACTTGGTGCTTGCATAGCTTTCACGTTTGAGTTTCTTTTTGGATGTTGCTTCGATCTTGATCATTTCTCTTTGTTATCATCAAAACTATGTTGATGTGGAATGTACGTTGTATTCATATCATCACTTTGACTCATCAATCTCCCCCTTTTTGATGATGACAAACTTTAAATTGAGAAAGAGAGTTAGTGTTGCATAAATCCATTTAATTGAAATATAGTACTCCCCCTAGGTTCATGGCATAGGTTATTTCAATTATTAACTTTAAGTATCTCTCCCTATTTACCTTGCAACTTGACTAATTGAATATTTCGCAATTTAGTATATCTTTCTCCCCCCTTTGGCAACAGCAAAAAGAAGTACTCCAAAATCGAAATAAGTAAGCAGGTAATAACATAATGCAATAGAATGTCAAGGAAAATATGATTCATATCATTAAGCATATAATAAACATTGACAGTACTCAAAACACAAGTTTAATCAAAAAAAGAAGAGTACATATGTCCAAAAAACATAATCTAGCAATAAATCAAAAAGACATGAAGCAACCCTAGACAATCAGTCGTCCTCAGAGTCAGAAGCTGATGGCATGGTCTCGTCGCCGGAAGTGTCCGCATCCGAAGCATCGGCATCCTCCTCCGTAGCAACTCGAGAGCCACTGGCATCACTCGTAGGAGAATGAAGGCACAGGGAGGTCTCGATGCGGAATAGGCGATCGGAGATATCCTGACGAAAAGCACTGTTGACTGCTTCCTGTTGCTGAAGATAAAGCATGACGTCATGGACGGTGTAGCCACGTGAAGGAACATGCGGAGCAGGCAAAGGAGCTCGGCGAGGAGCAGCAGCAGATGGGGAAACGACTGGCCGATCAGTAGCCTGCGGAGCAGTACCCGGAGCACGTCCATAGGAAGCCTCATCATCCCATTGCCACTGACCATTGACACGGACGATGTTCATCTTAATCAGTAGCTTCTCTCCGAAGCAAGTGTGGCTCCGCTGGAGCTTCTTCAACACCTCGCCGTTCATAGGCACACCCTTAAGCTCCAGGATCCGCTGAATGAGCACAGGGTAAGGCAGATGGGAGGAGGCACCGTATGACGCGTCGCGCATCTGACAGCAAAATGTGTGGCGCCAGTCAATGGGCAGCTGATGGCGAATGGCCCACATCGCAAAGAAGTCGTTCTCCTGAACAATGACGTGATTTGAATGCCTCGGGAGAAGGATGTGAGTAATCACATACAGCAAGATGCGAGAGGAGATACTCAGCTTCTTAGCTGAGAGGCGGACCAGGGAGGTCCGTGCAGTCCGTGGGCGGAGGGTGGAGGGCACAAAGTCCGCACGGATGTAGGACTGGAAGTCGGAGAAGTGAATCCCGTCAAAGGTGAGCGGGACATCAGCAGTCACGGCGTCGGCAGCCTGAAATGAGTAGCCGATCAACTCTCGCCAGTCATCATCAGTGACAGCAATGGGGATCCCCTTAACACGGGATCGCAGGATGCCATTAGAGTACTCGAGGTTCTTGTAGAAGGCTCGAACGAGTACCTCTGAGTAGGAACACTGTAGAGCGGCAAACTGAAGGAGTCCGATGGAGTCGAGAAGTTGACAAATGTCGAACCCCTGAGAAGCTAGAAAGTCCGTGTCGAGGTACTTCGGCTCCAAGATGGGACGCGTGGAGAACCGGTCGATGAAGGTGCGGATTTCCTCAACATTGCCATCAAAGAGATAGCCAAAACCGGACCGATCAGCGTCGGGAGCAGGAGCGGGGACCGAAGGAGATGCATTTGCGTCATTCCTTCTCTTCGAACGTCTTTCATTGTTGGCCATGGCAGCGGAGCTGGTGCACGGTGGGAAGAATGAAAAAAAAGAAAAAACAAAAACAGGTTCCATAAATAAACACAGCAAAACAGAAACCAAAAAGAAAAAAAAAAAAAAAAAAAAAAAGAAGAAAAGAAGAACCTGGACGGCGGTGGCAGGGTGGGTCGGTGGTGGTGGTGCGGCTGTAGGGGACGGTGGTGGTTTTGGTGGTGGTGGTGGGTGAAGGAGGAAGAAGGAAGAGGGAGGGGCACGGTGGGGTGGTGGTGAGGGAGAGGGAGAGAAAACAGAGAGAGAGAGGGGGAAAATAAAAAAATGATCGGACGCAATGTTTAAAAAACGCGACAAATATCCGGATATTCCAATCCTGGTATCCGGATATGGGGTATCCGGATATGGGGACAGGATATTGGGATATATGATATCCGGATATTGCATTTCACGTATCCGGATATGTGATATCCGGATATTATGCACAAAGTATCCGGATATTGGATATCCGGATATACAATTTAACGTATCCGGATATTTCCCCTCAGAGGCTACATAAACCAGAAGAGTTTTACAGCAAGGTGTAGAGATGAAAAGACACATCAAGGAGTTAAAAACACATAAGTTCACAAATATGATGGATCAATTAAACCGATTTCTCTTCTTAAATTGTAAAACACTTCCCTTGGAAGAGGTTTGGTAAAAATATCGGCTAGTTGTTTTGAAGATTCTACAAATTCTAAAACACAATCACCGTTTTGCACATGATCTCTAATAAAATGATGCCGAATATCAATATGTTTAGTTCTTGAGTGCATGATGGGATTTTTAGTGATGTTGATGGCACTAGTGTTGTCACATCTAATGGGGATGTGATCAAGATCAACCCCAAAGTCCTTTAGTTGTTGTTTCATCCATATGATTTGTGCACAACAACTGCCGGCCGCGACATATTCCGCTTCGGCCGTGGACAATGCTACACTATTTTGTTTCTTGCTATGCCAAGAAACTAATGAGCAACCAAGAAAGTGGCAAGTACCACTAGTGCTTTTCCTATCCAATTTGCAACCCGCAAAATCAGAATCGGAATAACCTACCAGTTCACATGATGAACCTTTAGGGTACCACAATCCCATGTGTGAAGTGCCTACAAGATATCTCATAATACGTTTAACGGCACTTAAGTGTGATTCCTTTGGATTAGCTTGAAATCTAGCACACATGCACACACAAAACATAATATCGGGCCTACTTGCGGTTAAATATAGAAGTGAACCGATCATACCTCGATATTTAGTGATTTCTATGGATTTACCTCCTTCATCCTTGTCTAAAGAACAAGATGTACTCATGGGAGTGTCGATGGCCTTGGAGTTGTCCATTCCAAATTTCTTTAATAACTCCTTACAATATTTAGCTTGATTGATGAATATCCCATCCTTGTGTTGCTTTATTTGGAGACCGAGAAAGAAGTTGAGTTCTCCCATCATAGACATTTCAAATTCGCTTTGCATGAGGTTAGCAAACTCTTCACAAAGATAAACGTTAGTGGCACCAAAGATAATATCATCAACATAAATTTGTGCAAATAATAGATGATTATCTTTCCTTTTTATGAAAAGAGTTGTGTCCACTTTTCCTCTTGAAAAACCTTTTTCTAATAGGAATTTGCTTAATCTTTCATACCATGCTCTTGGAGCTTGCTTTAAACCATATAAGGCTTTTTTAAGTTTAAAGACATGGTTAGGTAAATTATGATCCTCAAAACCGGGAGGTTGATCAACATATACTTCTTCTTGAATATATCCATTTAAAAAAGCACTTTTGACATCCATTTGAAAGAGTTTAAAATCCATTATACATGCAAATGCAAGTAACAATCTAATTGCTTCTAATCTAGCAACGGGAGCATAAGTTTCATCATAATCAATTCCTTCCTCTTGGTTATATCCTTTAGCAACAAGTCTAGCTTTGTTTCTAGTTATTATGCCATTTTCATCAAGCTTGTTCCTAAAGACCCATTTGGTTCCAATTATTGGATGATCATTTGGTTTTGGCACAAGTTCCCAAACTTGATTCCTTTCAAATTGATTTAGTTCTTCTTGCATTGCCAAGAACCAATGTTCATCAATAATTGCTTCATTTATGGTCTTAGGTTCAATTTGAGAAACAAAAGCTAAATGATTACAAATATTTCTTATTGAGTTTCTAGTAGTTACCCCTTTAGATATATCACCAATTACCACATCAATGGGGTGTCCTCTTGCTACTCTCCAATCTTGTGGAAGGTTGTTTCCATCATTGGTTTGTTGACTAGGTGTTTCTTCATCGTTTGCTTCCTTTTCTTTTTGCCTTTCATTTTCCTCTTTGTCATTCAAGTTTATGTTTTCCATGCTTCCTACGATATCATCATCACAAGGTTCCTTTCTAGGCAAGGCATTGTTAGATTCATTGAATACAACATGAATAGATTCTTCAATGACCATTGTTCTTTTGTTATAGATTCTATAAGCTCTACTTGTGAGTGAATATCCTAGAAATATGCCTTCATCAGCTTTAGAGTCAAATTTGCCAAGGTTTTCTTTTCCATTATTTAGAACAAAACATTTGCAACCAAAGACATGAAAATATGAAATATTGGGTTTTCTCCCTCTGTAAAGTTCATAAGGAGTTTTCTTTAAAATAGGTCTGATTAAAGCACGGTTCATAACATAACATGCGGTGCCAACGGCTTCCGCCCAAAAATATTTTGGAAGGTTATTTTCATTTAACATGGTTCTAGCAAGTTCTTCTAATACACGATTTTTCCTTTCTACAACTCCATTTTGTTGTGGAGTCCTAGGAGCGGAAAAATTATGTTCAATACCATTTTCTTCACAAAAGAGTTCGAAATCTTGATTTTCAAATTCTCCGCCATGATCAGTTCTAATTGAAACAATATTTGAAGCTTGTTCATTTTGAATGAGTTTGGCTAGTCTCTTGAATGATTTAAAAGCATCGCTTTTATACGTAAGAAATAATGTCCAAGTATAGCGAGAATAATCGTCCACAATGACCAAAGCATAGTAATTGCCACCAAAGCTCATAGTTCTAGTTGGTCCAAAAAGATCCATATGTAAAAGTTGTAAAGGCTTTGTGGTAGAAACAATATTTTTTGATTTAAATGAAGCCTTTACTTGTTTTCCCATTTGACAAGCATCACAAACTTTATCTTTTTCAAATTTGAGCTTTGGCAATCCAATTACTAAGTCTAAGGATATCAATTTACTTAATTGACCCATGCCAATGTGTGCTATTCTTCTATGCCATAGCCAAGAGTCATCTTCCTTACTAATCAAACATTTATCGTCATTTGAAGGCATACCATCTAAGTCTATCATATAAATGTGTAACAGGAGCAGAATTAAGAGTATTTAGGGGGAGAGTATTAGGGATAGGGAAGAGGGAATTTTAGAGAGAGAAACAGAATGTGAATATTTTCTTATCCCTTCATTACTAAAATCAAACTATATATATTGTTCTTTGGACATTAATTGAAATAAAGATAAAAGCTTTGATGAGATATTATTTAGTGGATTTATCAACTTATGCTCAGCCCAACACAAAGTCTTTGAAGTGGGCTGGTTGTCTCTTGATCCTTGGGCCGACGCATGGACTGGAGCCCATAACCGCACTCTCCACTGTTGGGCCAACGCTGGGACTAGAGCCCATAACATTACTCCCCTCTTGCGGTCCAGACTTGTCCTCAAGTCTGAGTGTGTTGGGATTACGTGGAAGTGGAGAAACGTTTGGCGTCCGCGATGCATTGATGGGAGTGGAAACGTGGGCGGCTGTGTTGTCAGGTGTGCCTTGGGAAGCCACCTTGAGATCCAACGGCGCGCACGATCTGGGAGCCTGTGCGTCCATCTGGAGCGTTCGTCTTTTACAGCTAGTGGATGACAGCTGTGAGGCACCACAGTTCACGAACGGTGTAGATCTTGCCGACACTGCTAGCGGCTTCTGGACCGTTGATCCTCGTGAGTTAGACGCGGATGAAAGAGGTTGTTGAGGAATATTGGACAGTTCAGTCTCCTCTGCTCCCATTACCTGGTCATTTGCAACCCAACTCTCTAACCCTGTGTCTTCATCCGCTTCCTTCCTCACTTGATGTCCAGCAGCAACATCCTTCCTATTTCCTCGTAGCTGTCCTTTGCTCGAGTTTACATCCGGTTCTGGAGATCGTTGGTGTGACTGTTCCGTGTGTGGATGCAAAATAAGGTCTTTGTCCTCCCAAGTTGATTCTTCGGGTGGAAGTCCCTCCCATTGAACCAGAACTTGTGATATGAGTTCACCCTTACGCCAGATCTGACGTTCCCCCACCACGGCACAAGGAGCATGAACCATGGACGTGTCTGAAACCGCTGCTGGTAGAGGATGAATCTGGACGGAATGGTGGGAATGATACGGTTTCAACAATGAGACATGGAACACAGGATGGATACGGGCTGTATCCGGTAGTTTCAGTCGGTATGCTACCGATCCAATACGCTCGGTCACCTCAAACGGGCCATAGTAGCGGAGCGCTAGCTTCTGTGATGATCTTCGAGCCAGCGAGAGCTGCCGGTAGGGTTGGAGGCGAAGCAAAACCCAATCTCCAGAGGTAAAAACCCAATCTTTCCTCTTCTTATCTGCTTGAGCTTTCATGACCTGTTGAGCTTTAAACAAATTTTCTTTTAACGTACTCATAAGTGTCATTCTCTCGGACAAGGTGGAGTCTACGGCTTCATTAGAGGACGAACCCAGACAGTAAGCCAAGATGTTGGGGGGTGCTCTGCCGAACATAGCTTGGTATGGTGTGACTCCTGTGGCAGAGTGGAAGGATGTGTTATAGTGGTATTCAGCAAGGCCGAGGAATTTGGACCAGGAAGATGGGTGCGCATGGGAGAAAGCTCGAAGGTAATTTTCTAAACACCTATTTACCCTCTCTGTTTGTCCATCGGTCTGTGGATGGTAACTTGAACTGTACTTTAATGTGGTTCCCTGCATTTTGAACAAGGAACGCCAAAAGTCGCTGAGAAAAATGGGATCACGATCCGAAACTATGGATTCAGGAAGGCCATGGATCTTGCCCACAAAATCCCAGAATAGCTGAGCTATCTTGGTGGCTGAGTAATGGCTTGGAAGGGCAATAAAATGTGCCGCTTTGGAAAATCGATCCACGACCACCAGAATTGCAGTGTGACCAGACGACACAGGTAAATGGGTAATAAAGTCCATGCTTAAATTTTTCCACAATGTTTCTGGTAATGGTAATGGTTGTAAGAGCCCAAGAGGTGGGTGATTGGGAGATTTGATCTTCTGACAAATATCACAGTTGTGGATGTAAGCTTTAACGTCCTTTCTTAATCCTTTCCAGGTAAAATTCCGGTTGATGCGGTGGAGTGTGGCCTGTATTCCGGAATGGCCCCCTTGAACCGAGCTATGGAAGTCATGCAAAATGTGAGCTATCAAAGAGGAACCTGCCGGCAGAAAAATCCGCGAACGGTGAAAAAGGAGTCCGGATCTAAAACGCCAATCAGGCTGACTCGTTGGATTGTTTGTAATTTCAGTAATTAGCATCCTAGCATAGGGATCTGCCTCATATTCGGACTGTAATTTTTGTGTATGTTGTAGGACCGGGCTGGTAATGGCCATAAGTTGGGGGCTTGTATGTGTAGTACCCCCATCAGGCAGTCGAGAGAGACTGTCGGCCACCACATTGGCCTTCCCACTTTTGTATGTGATGGAGTAGGTGAAGCCCAAGAGCTTAGATAGGAATTGTTGTTGCTCGGGAGTCTGAATGACCTGATTCATCAGGTTGTGGAGACTCTTATGATCTGTCCGAATAGTGAAATGTGAGCCCAATAGGTATTGACGCCATTTACTGATGGCCGAAGTAATGGCGAACATTTCTCTCACATAAACGGACTGATTTTGCATGGTTGGGGACAACTTGCGACTGTAGAAAGCAATAGGACGTTCCCTCTGTAACAATACTGCCCCAATGCCCTTACCGGACGCGTCAGTCTCCACCACAAATGGTTCTGTGAAATCCGGAAGAGCTAAGACTGGTGCAGTCGTTAACGATTGTTTAAGGGCCTCAAACGCCGATGCCGCGGTGGAAGTCCAGGAAAACCCATTCTTGGATAGCAGATCAGTTAACGGAGCAGCAATGGACGCATATTTCTTTATAAATTTGCGGTAATAACCGGAGATCCCCAAAAAAGCTCGTACCTGGGTAACGTTGGATGGTACAGGCCAATCCATGATGGCCTGTAATTTGTCTGGATCAGGAGTAACACCCGTGCCTTTGATAACATGGCCCAAATAAGGAATTTCCTGTTGAGCAAAGAGACACTTCTCTTGTTTAGCAAAGAGAGAAAGTGCCCGTAACGTGCTTAAAACAGTCTGGAGATGAAGCAAATGCTGATCCGCTGAAGAACTATATACCAAAATATCATCAAAGAAGATTACCACAAATCGTCGAAGATAAGTGGAGAAGATGGTATTCATAGTTGCCTGAAAAGTAGATGGAGCATTAGAGAGGCCAAAAGGCATGACCACAAATTCAAAATGCCCATGATGAGTGCGAAACGCTGTCTTGTGGATATCCTCCGGCTGCATCTTAATCTGATGATAACCTGATCGAAGATCAAGTTTAGAAAAATAGTCGCCCCATGCAGTTCATCCAGGAGCTCATCAATTGTAGGGATGGGAAACTTGTCCTGTACCGTAATAGCATTGAGGGCACGGTAATCCACACAGAAACGCCAAGTCCCATCTTTTTTTTTGACAAGTAAAACCGGTGAACTGAAGGCAGAGTGACTAGGGCGAATAACCTCCGTGGTCAGCATCTCAGCAACCAATTTTTCAATTTCTGTTTTCTGATAATGTGGATAACGATAAGGGCGAACCTGCACTGGTTTAGCCTCTGGTAACAAATGAATGCGATGATTATACCCACGGTCGGGTGGTAGAGCAGTGGGTGGATCAAAGACATCCTTGAATTCGTGCAAAAGGCTATTCAATCCATCAGATAACACAGAAGAGTCTTGGAGCACGACCGCCCCCTCTGGATGAGCAGCGAAACACATCAAACAAGTGGAAATGGAGTCGTTGTGTAACAGTTTTTGCAATTGGGACGAACTAATGTGACTAGGTTGGACACCCGTATCACCACATAGTACAACCTGTGAATTATTGTAAACAAAGGACATAGTTAAAGTAGCGTAATCTGTGACAATAGGGCCCAAAGTGGATAACCATTGGACGCCCAACACTACATCGGCTCCTTTTAAATCAATGATATATAAATCAACCGTGAAAATATGAGATTGAATTTCCAGAGAAATAGTTGTACAATTTGCTGAGCATAACAGGGCATCACCATTACCCACATGAACTTTAAAAGGAGAGATAGCATGCAAAGTTAAATGAAGGTGTGTTGCCATGCGGTGAGTAATGAAATTGTGGGTACTACCACCATCGACCAAAATCTGTACTGACTGACCACCAATGTAACCCTGAAGTCGAAAAGAATTGGCGGAGTGATGTCCAAAAAGGGCATTAAAACTAATGGCATGTGGAGCTTCAGATATTGGTGGAAGTTGCTCATCATTAGTGAGAGCGAGTGGCTGCTCCTCCCCAGGATCCGAATGTTCCTCATCATCACCCTCCAAATACAAAAGGGTAGCGCGACCCCTGCACCGATGTCCAGGGATGAATCTCTCATCACAATTGTAACAGAGATTTTTCTCACGGCGTGCTGCCATCTCCATCTGGGAAAGCCGTTTAAAAGGAATGGAAGGTAAAGTGGGTGGGGGTTTTGGGGTGAGGGTGTGGGGAACAGTGGTAATTGGCTGAGCTGCAAATGGTTGGGTTGAAGGTAAGGCAGATTGGCTAAGTGCACGGTTTTGCCATGGGCGATTAGGACGGGAATCAGAAAATTGCTCCTCATATAGCTTAGCATAAGCATAAGCTTCAGTAACATCGCGTGGGCGATGAACTAACACCGCGCGGCGAATCTGGGGTTTTAAGCCCGAAATGAACAAACTCTTACGCATTATTGGCGTAAGATCAAGCACACGTCTGGCATGTAGTTCAAAAGCACCTTGAAATTCATGAACAGAACCTGTTTGTTGTAATTTTGCCAAAGAACCCAAAGGATCTTCAAATTTAGACGGTCCAAAGCGTAAATGTATCGCTTGCACAAAAGCAAACCAGTCTGGAAATTCACCGTTTCCCATCATTGCTTCAAACCAGCAAGAAGCAGGCATATCCAAATTAAAAGAGACCAAATCAAGACGATCTAGATCTGGTACCTGATGGTAACGAAAATAGCGGTCAACTGCAAACAACCAAGGGCCTGGATCCCCCGAACCAAATCTGGGAAAATCCATTTTCATGGAACGTGAGAGAGGTGGAGGACGTGGAGGGCCATGAGCTGCGCCTGGTCCTGCACCTAGGACACTGCCGACGTTCTGGTGTAACAAATTAGTCATCTGAGTTTGTAAAGTTTGCAGGAGCACAAAAACGTCCTGGATCTGATGAGTCACGGTGTCAATGCGTTGGTTCTGATCGTCGAAACGTTGATTCTGTGATAACTCAAAAGTTTCCAAGCGGTGGTCCACGGTCCGTTCCATGGTGGCGAATTGCTGGTCATGGGATTGTAATTGGTGGGTGATATCACGCAGACGTGTATTTTCTGCCATAACAACAATGAAAGCACCAATGTAACAGGAGCAGAATTAAGAGTATTTAGGGGGAGAGTATTAGGGATAGGGAAGAGGGAATTTTAGAGAGAGAAACAGAATGTGAATATTTTCTTATCCCTTCATTACTAAAATCAAACTATATATATTGTTCTTTGGACATTAATTGAAATAAAGATAAAAGCTTTGATGAGATATTATTTAGTGGATTTATCAACTTATGCTCAGCCCAACACAAAGTCTTTGAAATGGGCTGGTTGTCTCTTGATCCTTGGGCCGACGCATGGACTGGAGCCCATAACCGCACTCTCCACTGTTGGGCCAACGCTGGGACTAGAGCCCATAACAAAATGTTATCCACTCTATGACCAATAAACTTAACTTGCCCATCAAGTATACTTTCAATTTTACAAGAGGTTGAGTCAAAAATGACTCTATAATTTTTGTCACATAATTGACTAATACTAAGCAAGTTATGTCTAAGGCCCTCGACGAGTAAAACATTTTCTATAGAGATAGAGAAGGGATTACCAACTTTTCCGATGCCGAGTATCTTTCCTTTGTTGTTATCACCATAGGACACATGTCCATGCTCTTTCTTTGTGAATGATTGAAATTTAGTTATATCTCCCGTCATGTGACTTGAGCACCCACTATCCAAGTACCACTTGGAGCTTTTAGCTTTCAAACAAACCTACATCACAAAGTCAAGATTTAATCTTTGGTACCCACATCGTGTTGGGTCCTTGTGTGTTAGTCTTGGGCTTAGTTCCCTTAGGAACCCATACTTTCCTTTGCCCTTTAATACCATTTCTTCTAATTTTACAAGTGGAAGCACTATGACCTTTTCCACCACAATGAAAGCATTTAATGAATGGACTACTTGACATGTAGGATGGAGAAATGAAAAAGTTTTTATATGATTTTTCTTATGTGCTAGTGTCAAAGCCTAAACCGGATTTGTTAAACACGCATCTTTGTTTACCAAGCAATACATTTAAGTTATCTCTTCCACATGTGAATTTGCTTAGAATTCCATTTAAATCATCAATTTCATTACTTAGATCTTTGCATGATGTACATGATGATGAAGATGCATGATCATTTGAAGATAGGCATTTGATGCAACCAATGCTAGCATCAAGTAATTTGGGAGTTTCATTTTCATCCTTTAATTCTTTAATCTCATTTTCTAAAGATGCAACTTGTTTTTCCAAACAACTAATAGTTTTTCTTGATGCTCTAAGATTTTTAACATGTTTTAGAGTTTCATTATGCATTTCTTCAAACATGTCAGACAACTCATCATATGAAGGGGAAATAGTAGAGCAAGAAGAGTTTACCTCGGTTTCGGATTCATTTTTGTCCTCATTTGCCATTAGACATATATGTTGGGTTTCTTTCCTTGATTTCTCCGATGGCCTTCCATCTTGCATGAAGCATAGGTTTGCTTCTTCCTTGGAGTCATCATCGGAGGAACTAGATTCGTCATCCCAAGCAAGATAAGCTTTCTTGAAGCTCCTTCTATCCTTGCCTTGCTTCTTTTCATGTTTGTCTTTCTTTTGAGCATTTGGACAATCCGATTTGTAGTGACCGACTTTTCCACATTCAAAGCAAGTGACGGTGAGTTGGGAGGATCCTTCATCTTTAGATCTTCTTCTAGGAGGAAATGATGATTTCTTTGTGAAATTCTTCTTAAAGAATTTTCCATACTTTTTTACGAAGAGACTCATTTCATCTTCATCAAGACCATTTTCGGAATCACCATCTTCTTTTTCCTCATCCTTTTCTTTGCTTGGTGTTGAGGCTTTCAAGGCAATTCCCTTACCTTTTTTGATTGCTTGTTCCTTTAAGCTTATTCTGGCTAGCTCCATTTCATACTCTTGAAGCTTGCCGAACAAGGTTGCAAGATCCATGGTTTTTAGATCTTTTGATTCCGTAATGGCCGTCAACTTGGGTTGCCATTCTCTGTTGTGCACACTTCTCATTACCTTAGAAATCAACTCAAGGTTAGTAAAAGATTTATCTAAAGCATTTAAATGAGTGATAAGGTGTGTGAACCTTCTTTGCATACTTTGAATGCTTTCATTTTCATGAATCTCAAACATTTCAAATTCTCTAGTGAGTGCGTTTAATTTTGTGAATTTAACATCACTAGTTCCTTCATGGGTTATTTGAAGAATATCCCACATTTCCTTAGCATTCTTACAGTTTGAGACACGAAAGTATTCATCACGACCTAAGGCATTTGTGATCAAATTTTGAGCTCTAGCATTCCAATTTCCTTTCCTAATTTCATCATCACTATAATCATCTATATCTTTTGGAACATCTTCATTTTCCTTATTTTTCTCAGTAGGTAGTGTATACCCTTTTTCAACTATACTCCATACTCTTAAATCATTAGATTGAAGA